>JAGFPH010008929.1:19331-32203 GCA_018207615.1 Philaenus spumarius
TTTTTCCATTCTGATGTTAATATTTCACTACCAACTTTTGGAAAGTTAGAATATAATGAAACAATTATACATGACTAGCTGGCCCGATCCGGCTTTGCACGGATAGACAAATCAAAGTTAAATGTATATTAACCAAAGAAATATATCAATAAATATATTGTACTATGTATTTCTTATGGGGATTTTAGTAACTTTGACCCCCCTGAAAGTCCCCCTAAAATTTTGAATTTTTTTAAAACCTTTCTTAGCGAGCATCTATGGCCCTAGAGGAAGCTACATACCAAATTTCATTCCCATCCGTTCGGTGGTCTTTGAGATTTCTTGATGAGTGAGTCAGTTATTGGTATTCGGATTATATATATGTATTTTTATAAATAAGCGTTGCCTGCCTTTGTGTTGGTTCTAAAATAATAACTAAGAAGACAAATTCTGAAATAAATTTGAATTTTTGTATTTTCAGTTAATTTTTGTAGTTTGTGAAACCACTTAGTTACCTAAATTTTAAAAATTCACTAATTGCAGACTTAGAACTATTTTGTATTAAGTTGTATTATTGTTTATTTTACAGCTACAACAACAGATCAGAGTGCAAGTCCTTTGTCTTCGTCACCTGGTATGAGTTCGGACAGTATGTCGTCTTATGATTTCGATGATTTAGATGTTGATCAAGTCACTCCTGGCAACTTGGCACAGCTGGCTGAAACAAGTAAACATTTAAGCACACACATGTTATTCAGTTAATAATTGGATTCTATTTTTGACGCTATGCTCCCTCTTACATGAAAAATGTCAAAGTAGTTTTTATTGGTTACAGTAATGTTTCATTTAAAATCAAACAGATTGGTAAAACAATTTTTTTAAATCCTTTGTTTTTTTAGTCATGACAAACAATAATTCTTTCTAAACTTTTCAATACAGTTACTTAGTAAGACCGAATAATTTATTTAGTCCATTCTTAAATTTAGTTTCTGTTACTTGTTCCCTGATTTTTCATTATTTGTTTTTTCTTTTGTTATGTTAGGAATTAAAAAAAACTAATAAATATAAGAGTTCAAAGTTTAAAAAAAGTAGTTATTTTACATAATTGAGTTTAATCCTAGACCTGGTAAAAGTCGATAATCGACTTTCAAACTTTGTTGCTTTGGTGGTATGCGTCAATTATCGATGTACAAAATATCGATTGCATCATTGCGAAGAATAGTAGTTAAATACTGCTCTCTCTAAGCAAATTTAGATTCGTTGTAAAGCTAAAATTCCAAACTACCAGATTCTGTAATTTTTAACTAATTATGCTAAAACTAAGGTAAAAACTTGTAATTTAGATGGCAATGCCTGCAACGTAATTTCTTATTTGTGCGTCTACTCTCCCAGCTGGTTTGTGTAGAGTACTAACCTCGTGTTTGTTAGATTCAGATTATTCTCTTCAAAATATTTATATAATTTATCCCCCTTTAGATTTATCTAATCTTTATAAATCTGATAGTGATGTAGGAAAATATTACAGAGCCTTTTAATAGACCTACAACTACAACTTAGAATGCAACTAGGCTTTCAACTCCAGGTATAACCACAGAGCATTAGAATTAAATATAGAGTTGCTATCCAGCGAAGCGGTGGTGAAGCCACTTTGCAGTGAGTGTGCCACTGGAGATTGCGGCTCCCCCACTCCGCACCGGCACTGCGACACACAGGGCCGAGCGTCGCCTCCTCTCCCCGCGCCCACCGCTTGTACCACTGCGTGGTTGGTAAGTTGGTAAACGTTGTTGAAAGCAGTAATTTAATTGACAAAATGAAAATGTATGTGTTTAAAAAGTGTATTGGACTTAACCTGTTCGGAAAAATGACCACTTTGTCGATGTTGATTCGAGACAAGCCATTTTTTTTTTTTTTTTTTTTTTTTTGTTAATGGATATTATTTGTAGAACATAATTTAACATACGGCTGAAGTACCATTGTAAGGTCGAAAGCGAGAAAACCCATCAAAGTAGGTTCCGCAATGAACTTTGTAAAAAGAGTTTGTTTGCAGGGCAATGAATGTTTGAACACACCACACCCAATAAAATATTATTTCAACATATAAACCTAGTATTTATTGTCTTAGTTAGATTCCTACATTTACGTATTAGGCCTTTGTACGTAATCAAACATGTTATAGGCCTATTATGGTTTAATAAATTAGTGTTTTAAATCCACAGAGCATTAGAATTAAACAGTGTTTAATTCTAATGTTCTTTGTTTGAATCGGATACTGTTTAAAAACACTCTTTTATCATAAAAAGTTGGCCTAGATAACAGAATCAAATTAACTTGAATGATAAAATAATGGCTGTTACCTGTTAGCTATATTAATAATGTTATACACAGTATTTTCAGATTTAAAATAATGACAGTATTATTTATAGATCTATTGCATACGAAATCAATATCTTTTATCATTTCGACTCAAATATGTTTCAACTTTAGGGTACTTAATGTTTACAAAACATGTTCTAAATTATTACTAACTAATGCACTTTAACTAAAAGTAGGTATTTATTTAATGACCTACACTTGAAATTTAAAAAATAGTATGCAGTTTACAAATTAACATGATGCAGCCACAGAGCGTGGACTGTGGATACCGCCCATAAGCGCATTGGATACCGCGCCGGCCGCAAAATTTTTTACACTTACCTATTCTTTCTGGCTAAAGTATAGGTTGTATCGAAAAGAAACAAAAAGTTCCAGAAACCTTGTTTAACTGGCTACAACTTTGTCACAGGTTGTTTGCTCTCTGACCAAACAGAACGTAAAGTTGTAAGCGACTTTTAATTTCATGTCAAGTTTTAAAATGTGTAAATTTTTGAAGTTTTTTCAAGATTACATAAATACTAGAAATGGAAAAATTATAACTCTGACTTTGTTAGCACCAGTAATTCTTTTCTAACAATGTGCAAAGTTTCATAAGATTTCATCAACGTTTAGTTGTTCAAATCGTCATGTAAGTAAAGCGCCGTCTTTTAAAAATGAGCGCTCCCGGACAACTGATTTCACTTTCTATCACTCATCATGGTCGCCGAACCTGATGAAAAGTGGCTTCACTGCCGTATATTGGTCTCTTACTGGATAGCACCTCTATTTTTAATTCTAATGCTCTGTGGGTATAAAAAATTATTACAACATCTGTAGTACATATGATTATTTTTGTTTATGTATCTAATGCATGTACTTTATTTCATTTCAAATACTTCTTTTTTGTTCATAGCGTTTCCTATTTTACACAATTTTTAGTTATGTTGCGTAAAATAATTGCCTTACCTTTCTAGAAAAATTGAATTACCAGTTCTAGGGTTAATAAAATTGAATGTTAATGTTTCAGACATTGCATTTGTTAAAGGGCTAACGTTTGTTAAGAAATTTATGTAAATTAATATCGAGGAATGTTTTAATCAAAGTTTGCTGGCTATCCTGATTTATAAAATTACCAACATTATCCATTGTGATTTGCAACAGGTCTGTCGGTATCCATGGCTTCATTGTACTCAGGAGCTGAGTTATCACGTCCCACTGTACCAAATTCAGAATCAGTAACATCTGCCGAAGGTGTTGCCTTGGCACTTCTTAGTAGGTTTAGTGACAAAAAGCTACCTCGTGCATCAGATATTCAGTGGTTGGTTTCAGAGGAGGAAGCAAAACAAGAGGTGGGCTTCTATTATTACTATATATATTTATGATACTCTCATAAACAAAAATAAGACAAATTCCAGTTATGATTGTATAAGTTAAAGGGTGAGCAAAGTCCTCTTTTTTTCTGGAGAATTTGTCTAAAGGTGCTAAAGCTTTTTAGATGTTTTTTGAGCATATATTGTCTAGTAAACGTTCTCAATCTTTTTTATCACAGATGTTTTTTTAGAGTAAAGCTTGAATACAGATTCTCAGAAACAACCTCAAGTGTAACTCAATATTTATTTATTATGCAGTTTTATAGATTTTATGCATTATTGTCTTAGCATCCTAATTTTGCTAAGTAAGGTCTTTTCATACGGGTTTAGGAATTGTTGTCGACATTAATAGGACATTGCCCATTGTAAAGATACCAAATATCAGCAACTTGTACATCCTATCGTGGGAACATTTAATAGACCACCGACCCTGTAAGCACCCAAAGCCATCATAATCACCAATTAGAAAACCATACACATACTATTGCAATATCAATGTTACTTTTAATATAATATACTTGCAAAATCTTGAAACCATCATATAATTTAGTTTAGGGTATTTAGTATAATTTAGTATTTATCTTCTTACAAGAATAAGAAGATAAATCAAAGAAGTAGAGAAGAAATCAGAAAAAAAACATTGTTGATGTAAAGAGGAAGAAGAAGCTGGATAAAAAGGACCCTTTGTTATTAGCTTCAAATGTATGTAGTTCACTCTTTTCATCACAGCTAAATTTCATTTTAAATACATAAATCTACAATCCCTAATCTAAAAAGAACATAGCTTACTACACTTAAAACACACTTTAAGTTTACAGCTTAAAAAACATCCAGTACTCCAGAAAACTAGACTACTGCACTGGTAAATATAATATTATACACTTACAGCAAATTTATGAGTGAACCTTTAAACATTCGCATCATTTTGCGTACAGATCTTCAAACACCTCAAATATTTATTGCTCTCCAGTAACAAAACTGATGCATTAAGATTCTCTTTTATTTTAATATCTTAGTTGAAATCGACTCTTACTTGTAAAATCTCCCACTAATCAGTCCATATTAATCAATGACATGCAATACTTATTTAAGAATTGTATGTCATTATAACAGCAGTTAATCTATTTTGTTTGTTAATAAGTTTGAATAATTGTTTTTTTTTATAATAGTATAGTACAGCTGTTTAACCATGGCAATTAAGACATTGCAGCTCGAGAACAAACAATTTAATTTGTAATAATTTTTATTTTAACAATATCAATAAACAGATTTGTAAAACCATTTCAACCATTATTTATATTCCCACTTCTGAAATGCACACCCAAATAATCAAATGGTCAGTATATTAAGACCCTTTTAACTTGTATCCTATTTAAAACGAAGAAAAACTTAAGTCGAGTTTTGAATTAGGCCTTTGTATTTATGAATCATATGTTCTTGAGTAATTGAGACTATTTAAATTTAATTTGTCTCATTATAGATGTTCGAAAAAACAAAATTCTGTTCTTTCAATATCAAGTTTAAAGACTAATGTATGAGCATGGTGATGCCTAAAGGAAGGTTGTAAGATATTGGTAGCATTTCCACACAAACTCTGAGTTAAAGGTGTTCCTGACTGTCCATGTATCAAAATGTGTAAAAAGAAGTATTTTATTTAACGCACCCGTACAAAATATACCTTTAGAACCTTCTAATTGATGCCTCCTTTAACATGTTAATTCATTTAGTTTTGCTGAAAATCATTTCAATAGTTTAGAAGCTCCACATAAATATAATTTCAGGCAGAACTGAAAGACGAGATTTGAACACCTTTAACTCAAAGTTAGTGTGAAAATGCTCCCAATATCTTTTCAAAGTTTCTGCACATGGCAAGGTAATAAACGAATGGCTGGCCGGGCATCAGGTCAATCCTGGCATGAAAAGCAGAGATTGCTGGCCAAGAGGGAGCATAGACTGGAACCTGAATTTGGGTCAGCCCTAGAGTAGTTAAGATGATAAACTGGTAGAATAATCTAATCAAATGTCCAAATCCAGCTCTTACTGTCAATCATACTGCTGGGTTCTATCTATATTGTATCACTGGAAACGTTCAGGACATCCTGCTGGAATGCAAGGCTCTAGAAACAATTTTAGAATTATTCTTTTTAAAATAAAACTTGATGATTTCCTTGTAGCTGCTGCCATTCCCATCCAGTTGGCCTGTAAGTCCGGATGAAGCTGAAGACCAAGATATGAGGAAAGCTACACCTTTACGAGGAACTATTGAATGGGCTCCTCCTCGACCTCAAATTATATTTACTCCTCATCCTCCACCAAAGTGAGTAATTAAAGTAGAAAGTATAAGTGTTTACATAATGTTAAATCAAACAAAAAATAGTTATTTGAATAGTTTGTTTGGTTTCAGTGTCTTGTATGTTTTTTAACAATCTAAATTTTGTTCCTTTTACATATTTATACAAATTGCTCAAACAAAAAGGATGTAACTTTAAGTCAAAATAATGACAATTAATACTGTTAAGAGCCGGGATTCTGGATGAATAGAATACACAGGTTTTATCTTTAAGAAACTTTTAATTAAACACACTCTATTTTCACAAAGAAACGATAATCATGAAACAAACTAGTCTTACAACATTTCGCTTTTCAGATGACACTTGGTGCTCCAAATTCAAACTTTAGTACTGTCTACTCTCGGTGCCTCCTGTAGTTGTACTGCGTACTGCGCGACCTCCATGCAAAGAAAATATTCCAAAATTCTTGAAAGTACTTTAATTTCTCAGACAAGTGATCACCTAGCAGAACTTTTCCTGAACATGCTCTAACTCTGGTACCACTTCAAGATGTATACTTTGACTAACCAAGCATAATTTTGATGTTTTTGCGTAATTCCACAGTTCCACACAAGATGGCGCTTGCTACTATAGCTTTGCCACGACCTGCACTTAATTTTTTTATTCTCCGCAAGATGCATTTAGTACAGTCATAAGTAGTCGTAATGATATGTGATGCATAGCGCGCATATCGGATATCTCTGCCACTATGGTATGTCATTGACCTAAGTACCAGCTGGAATTGCAAACGGAGCCGAATCAACCCTCATGCTGTACCACTGATACCTCACTCGCCGTCTAGTCAAAAAAAATGTACTCATAAATTTACGCATACATTAAATATGTTGGTACAATGAGCTAGCTAGGCCTTGCCTTGGAACTTATTGCAAGAGTTACTGTGGCCCTTAGGCTAAAAGTTTGTCAACCCCTGCGCTAGAAGAACAAGTATTGTTGTAGGTGAAGACGTGGCCATAATAGTAATACTGATAGCATTAATCCCTGTAAAAATCTTTAATTCCTGTTATTAAAATCATTTATTTTTGAAACTGGAAAAGCAAATATAGCAACAAAGTGTACTTTACAGAAAGTTTGAACTCACATTTATCTAAAATGTCAAGATCATATTGTATTTTTACATGCACTGATAGGTTTCAACACTATATCAGCAATTTAAAAAAAGTTGAAATTAATGTTTCTAAATTATTTGAATAAATTATGCACACATAAGTCAGAGTGATCTCCAGACGTAATTTTCAAAAATGGAATTTGTTTTCTTCCGGCTTTGAATAAAGCTCCATTAAAACAAGTATCTATTGATTACTAACAGATAATCAAATTTTTAAAAATCTACACAGCTTAAAAGACGTTTAGAATCAATAGTCTTCTGCCAAATAAGGTCTGTTACCAAGTTAGGTGTATGAAATCGGGGCTTGACTCCACTGAAGATATAGATTCATGTTATTTCATGACTGATCTGATTTCCTGTATTTGTTGTGGAAATACAGGAGAAGAAGCAAAAAATGATGAAGAGGAAAGTATAGAGATTCAAATAAAGTCTGATGAAGAGTAATTATTCAGATTCATAATTCCTGTTACAAAACAACCAATTAATGAACAAATAATTTGAAATTGAAATTTGTAATATTTCTTGAACAATAACAAGGATTTCTACAGGGTAAAAAGATGCACCTTAAATTCTATCCTGAAAGTGGTGTGGAAAGAAGTTCACGTTTCATGAGAAATTGTAAAGTTTACAACTCTGTAATTTGAATTATGTACATAATGGTCTCTTTTACAAATAAATTTATCGTTTTTGCATTGGATTTCCTAAACATAAAATTTTGTTTCGTGTCTTTTGACATTTTGTTTGAAATCACATTATTAAGCTTCGTACTAAAGTCTAAGTTTCAACAGTGATGTCTAATTACATTTTTTACAAATAATATTACCAAAATAATAGTCCAAATATATTATAACATAATTTATATAAAAATTTAATCACAATTTTTGAATTTTTATGAAAATGCTATTTAAGTGATTACAACTTAAATCTAAGTTGATTGTAATTTCTTAGTAATAAAAAAATAGTTTATTGGTTATCTATATGGGAAGGGAAGTATATAAAAATCAACCTTCAATTTCTTACTTTTGCTTGTTTAAATCAAACAATCTTTCCATCTTCTTCCACCATAGTTAACTAGAAACAAATTTGGTTGGTGTTTGGCCTGTTATTGACAATGTAATAAAATAAGATGAAAAACCAAAATGTGCACGTGAAAAGTAATTTAATTAGTTTAGAAATTAAATAAACTATTCCTTCAATGCATTTTTTCCTTTCAAGAAATATAACTATCAACTACTAATGCCTCAGTTTTGTTGAACAAATTATTTTCTGAAACGGTTTTATGTTTCCTGATTTCAATAGTTTGTCTTCTAAAATGTGTAAGAACATTTCTGTATCATCAATATAATACAATTTTACTGTATTAATTTTGTAACACTGACAGCCATGTAACAGAGATGTTATACGATGAAAATAGATTTATAATTTCCCATAGTGACTAAAGCATAGAGGTTTGGTCTAAATAAATAAAATGACGCAATATATATAATAATAAACATTTATAATTTTTGCATATATATAAATTCCTTTATGACGCAAAATAGTTACAGTAGAATCATTTTTAATAAATAAAGAATAAAGAATAAGCAGACTGGAAATAGGTAAAATGAAAAAGCAGACTTAAAATATATAAATCAATGAGAATATATAACGTGTATGAACTGTATAAGAAGTTATTTTTACAAGTAGTGCGGTTGAAGTAAACGGTTAAGAAAGACAAGTAAATGTTTGAATGAGGTTTGAATAATAAACAGTTTAACAATTAAAAAACAGTTAAAAACAAACACATGTACAAGAAGTCAGCGTATATAACAAGGCACGTCACAATATCGGCATATGTATCGAGATACAGGACTAATGAAAACTCCATCTATGATGAGCGTTGAAACAATTCCAATACAGAAGGCTTTGTACTATTTGCCTACGTGCCTAACTGCACAAATGAGAAGAAGGTAGAACGTCCCAGAACGAAAAAACATGGCGATTGAACTGCGTGTGTTATAGACGGCGAGTGCCGTGGAGTTTAGTAAAAAATGTAGTTTTCTCATCAGTACAAGGATAAATGTTATATTAAAGTGGAGCAGAGGTGCTTCGGAGTTGCAGTAAACTTAGAAAGTGAAATCCATCGTACAATTTTCATAATAAGTGAGTTTAAAAAATCTAGACATGTGATCACACAAGTGCCGTTGATGAAATGAAAATGTGTTAACTATATCGAGTAAATTCAGTGAAATCCTAGGTAAAAGTATAGAAACAACTGGTATCGTGAGTAAATATGGCCATTATTTTTAAGTTTAAAAGTCTGCATTTTTGAAATTTTACAATTTTTGAGAAATAACTTAACTTCAACTTTTTTTTTATTGCGTCATGTTTTTAAATAGGTTTAGGCCTAACTATAATTTGTAAAGATTGTATATGATTGATTTGTTTAATTCTTTGTAATGTTGATATCTTGTTGTAAATAGTCATTTTTTAATTATGTCAGAGTAAACGTATAGTTGTCTTGCCATGATGTCTTGAATTTCTTTATTGAGCCACGCACATCCAATTAGCTTGTACTTTAGCAGCCAGGTACTCACTCCTGAGAAAGTTAAACTAATTCAATGAATATTTCACAGTAATTAATAATTATGGATAGACAGATGCTAATAGAGCATAGATGAAGTTATATGTGGATTATTATAGGTTATGATTATTATTTTTTTTTTTTTATTGTTATTTCTGAGTTATAAAGTGGAGTTTAAGGTGATATTAAGATATAATTCTACGTTGGAGTTAAGGAGATACATGATGTATGGTGATTTTTGTTAATGGAGGTTAGGCAGTAGGCCTAAGAGGTTTTTTTTGATGATTAAGGTATTTTATGAACGACGATTTCTGGTGTATTAAGGTGAATAAATGAAAGAAGTGAAGGAGAGGTGATAATTATTATAGAATAATCCACATATAGCATTTTTTATTATTTTTGAGTATTTTTTTTTATTTTTGAAACTTTTACCGAATCCCATTTTTTTTAACACTTTAATAATATAGATATTCTTATTTTTATTTTTTTTTGTAACCTTCTGTTACAATTTACGACATTCTTAAAATTATATCTGAATTTAATTATGTATTAGCACAGATGAAAAAGTTGCTTATAAGTAACTACAATATAACTAGTCAAGCTTACGTGTAACCCCGCTAGAGAAATGTGCCTAGTTGTAATCTTTAGTGCATGTACGTAGGTTTGTTTATGTAAAAAGCAATATTCCCGAACATCAAACAACTTTTATACTTATTTATATATTTTGTTCCTATTTTAGGACAATCCAAATATCTTCTAACCTGAGCAGACCTCTGTTCAAATCATTGTATTGATTTTTTCATTTGAAGGAATATTTTATATAATACATTAATATACAACATATTTTGGTTAGGAGGCGTTTCCTGATGTTGAAGCAAAACTACCGTTGTGCTGGATGCGGAGTAAAAGTTGCTATACAATACGCTGACAAGTTTAGGTACTGCGACTACCTGGGTCGTTACTTCTGTACAGGATGTCATACTAATCAACTGGCTGTAATACCTGGCCGAGTGCTTCAAAAGTGGGACTTTAAAAAGTTAGTCATGAAACAACTAGTGAGATATTTGATTAAACTATTCATTACTTATACAATGTATGCCCTCTAGAAGTGTATTTATAATTAATTATGAAGTAAATATTTTAGTTCCTCTCTTTATCAGATTCCCGACAAATTGTAGGATACATTTCATTACTTAAAGATAGTTGAAGCTAGATGAGTGTATATGGTTAGAGCTGACTTTATACTGGTTTTGGCACTGTTTAGTATTACAATTATGTAATACTATGAATAAATACAGCAGCATGATAATCTGGACATGTCTTCTCTTCATGCTGTGTGAACTTGATTGCAGTAGTAGTTACTTACAACATCAGTGTAAAGTACTGCTCCTAAATCAAGTTTGCAATGTAGATGTACTCCACTGAATAGATCCAAAGAATATTGTTTGTTAGTTAATATAGAAATGTTGCTTACATGAACAGTCGTAGGCTTTTTACCACCCACAAACACAAGTTTATTTCCTGGCTTTTAAATATTGATCAGGAAATTAAAATTAAAAGTGTTGTATTAGTTTTTTTACTTAAATATAATAGGTTCATTCGTTTTGCACCAACTGATTTTTCATATAAATCAGAGCTGTTACCTTCAAAGTTCAAAAATTGATTTGTAAGTTTGTTTATAAAAAGGCCAAATGGTGCAAAATTGTTGTCAAAATTAGGTGTTGAAGAAAGCACATTGTGGATGTATTTAACCAAGTCTAGAAATGCTTCATTAAGACCAAAATGCTCATTACCTTAATCCGGTGGTTGGAAATAAAACCGACTAATGTCTTAACTTCAAATTCATACATAAAACTGTGATCATCACACAGTTTATACATATTGTATATACAATAATTTTACTTTCTCACTATACTATAGTATAGAGAAAATATAGTGATCGCAAAAAAATCTATGTTGATATTTTTGTGGAAATATCCGTTTTGGGACTCCCTGAGTCCAAAAAAGTGGTTTTTACAAAATGTATGTCTGTCTGTATAAATACAAAGCTAGAGAGAAAACTATTTGATCGATTTCGAACAAATTTGCACCAAACATGTCAATTAGGCCCGAATAGATGCACGAAAAAAGGTTAGAATTTTTTTTAAAAACAACCCGATTTTTGACCAAAAAAACCCCAAAGAATCAGATATTTTTTTTTTAACGGCTCTAACGATTTTGATAAAATGTGGCTTATTTGTAGCCCTTAATGTACCCTATCATATGCAAAAAACGCATCTTTCTAAAAATTCTTGTTTATCTAATAATATTAATAACTGATTTTTGGGGATTTTTGGACAAAAATGGAGTTGTTTTTCAAAACCTTTTTTCATGCATCTATACTGGCCTAATTGACATGTTTGGTGCAAATTTGTTCGAAATCTATCGAATAGTTTTCTCTCTAGCTAATAATAATAATATTTATTAGTTACTCTTCTACGTTAATGTATCCCTTTCTCCTACTTTAATACAATTATGAAGTCACAGTGAATCTGTTTAGTAATTTAAATATGTTTGTGATGGAAAGTATGTGCCAATTTCTGGTACCGTTCATTAGTTATATATTCATGAAAAATCGTGTTTGTGTTTTCTCAATCCACCACTAAAACTTAGGCCATCTAACTTTAACTGAACAAAAAACTAATTTAAACTACTACAAATAAAAAATAACATGGTTATTTATTACCTGTTTGCTATTCCATCATATAACTTACTACTGTCCATTTTTATACTAATATATTTTAAGATGTTATCCCGTTATTCCTTGTTAAAGGTTGTTACATTAAAAGGAAAACATCAAATCCTAATGTCCCTTTGGTATGCATCAACACAGTCAATTCACTGGTACATAAGTTTATGGACTGTAAAGGATTTCTTGGCTTATCTTAATGATACAAGGTATTTGACTAAAACCACAGTCAGTAGTTAAGTAAATTTCCTGGATTGGTCTGGTTATCAGTTTGTTTTTATTGCAAAAGTAAAAAAGGTGTAAGAATTGTGTTGAAATCTGTGTGTGTGCAAGGTTTTTATTTTTTTAAATGAGTGTAAATTTAGATTTCAAGTGGGAAATACTCCTGCCTTTTCGACATAAGCAATGTCTTAATTATTGCAGC
>JAGFPH010008929.1:32213-46498 GCA_018207615.1 Philaenus spumarius
AGACAGGGCTTATGTATTTATTTCAAGTTTATATTTTTCTTGCAGGTATCAAGTATCAAATTTTTCATATCGTTTATTGGATCGAATGTCGAGCGATGCTCTGTTTAACATATCAGACATGAATAAAGAGTTGTACCGTAAAGTTCGAATGTTGGAAAAAGTGAGACAACTAAGATTACAGATTCCTTATTTGAAAGACTTTTTACTTTCTTGCAGATTTGCTGAACGGTAAGCATAACAGTTTAAATGAAGACATACATTTAAGGGAAGTATTATTGTGAATACAGGGTGAGTTGGACTTGGGATATAAATAACCAACATTGATCTTAATTTGTAACGTTAATCCAGCATTAGTAGTGTCAGTTTCATAATTTTGTTTTGTAATTCTTTTACTTTTAAATCATCTTCTTAATTCAAAACAGGTTCTGCACAGATGGTGTTTTGGGAAGATTGAATTTACACAGAAAATGGTTATACTGTTGTAGCAATAAATGTTTGTTACAATACAGAACAGTCTTTACAGGCCCTCTGTGTTAGAATTGTAGACTACTTTTTATACATTTATTTGTTTTATTGGAAAATAATTAATAAGATGAACATATTTTCTTCCAGGTTACAAGAACTTCTTCAGAAAGAGCCTCCTTACATGTTGATGCAGCCTGAACAGTATTCAATGCAAGATTTTCTGCAGGTCAAGTCTGGAGAGTTGTTCCAAAGACTCAAAGAGCTGGTAGAGAGAGGAATAGCTCATGTTGCACATTGTCAGGTCAATACAAAGAAATATAAAACACTTTTATTTTATAGAATATCTAAAATAGCCAGCAAACTTTAAACAAGTTTTGTACCATTAACGCTTAACCCTACCAGTGCCCTGGTTATAGCTCAAATTGGCGAGCCGGCTTTTAGTGTTTTGCAAGCATATTTTAAAAAATTTGCAAAAAAAACTATCCTAATCCAAAAGTGTTCTGTACCTTTTTTGTAGAGAAAGGTTCAAAGAACTCATATATGCAATTAAAAAAATTATTGATGTAAAATTGTAAAAGTTATTAGCTCAAGAACTAAAAATGTTCAGTAACAAAAAGAAAAAGTTCAACTTTAGGCCTAAATAACAAGTAGTAAACATTTTTTGTAATTTTTTCGTAAGCGTAAAAAGGTTTGTAATTTAGTTCTAAATAGAACTGTATAAAAACATTTATCAATTTCAAATTTCTTATTTTGAAAAAAACAGTTTTTATGTTCCAAATACAAAATAGTAATAGTGCCTTCCAATCAGATGTCACTATTTTACCCGGTTTTTGACGACGATTTCTGTAAACCTTGCGATTGGACAGTTTTTCAACCAATGAAACAGCCTATTTGTCAACCAAGATAACGCCCACTATATCACATGTTTTGACAGATTTCTGTACACCATTTTGTAGAGAACAGTTTGGCCTTTCTAACGGTGGGAATTAAACTAGAATAAATCAGTTTTTTGTTTGTCCAGACAGCAGTGCAAAGAACATGATGAGACCGTCTTGCGCGTGGGTTCCCACGTTATTCATAAGACCCTTCCTGCAACCGGTGACTTTTCATTGATGTCATTTTGTTATTCAAATAAAGATAACTCAAACACTTTTGTGAACTAAGGAAAGACAAGTATACCGTTCTTTTCTTTGATTTATCCTCTACACTTTGTTATAATAATATTTCATTTCTGGGAAAAGCATATATTAGTAAATTACGTTTCAAACTAGGCCTAGTTTTGTTAGCACTCGTGTATTCGGAACATAAAAACTGGTTTTTCAAAATAAGAAATTTGAAATTGATAAATGTTTTTATACAGTTCTATTAAGAACTAAATTACGAAACTTTTTTACGCTTACAAAAAAATTACAAAATATGTTTACTACTTGTTATTTAGGCCTAAATTTTAACTTTTTTCTTTCGTTACTGAACATTTTTTGCTTTCTAAGGTAATAGCTTTTACAATTTTAAAATAAACTAATTTTTAGTGGTATATTTAAATTCTTTGACGTTTTTCCTACAAAAAAGCTACGGAACACTTTTGGATTGTGGTTCATTTACTATTTTTTTATAATATTTAAAAAAATTCTTGCAAAACGCTAAAAACCGTCTTTTCAATTTTTGCTATAGCACTGCCATATGTAGGGTTAAAGCTCTAAGCTAAATATGGGCTACTGCTCATTTAGAGTTAAAAAAATATATATTTATTTTCTGCATGTTCTTTTTAAATTTTGATTCTTAGGGTTAATAAGTACAGACGAAAAATACTCAACTAATTTTAAAATTGTTTTAAATGTTTTTTAAGAATTAAAAAACATTCAAACTAAACTTAGCAGAATTTACAATTATTAAAAAACTAAATACATAAAAGCAATACTTATTGTTGTCTAAAAAATAAAATAATTACGTACTAAACTAAGAAAAACAATGCAAAATTAATACTTCGGAATGAATGTCAGTCAGCTATCAGTACAAACAAACAAGTAACAGCTGAGTGAAACAGATGAATCTATAGACATAAACCGCGCTGAAAACACTTGCGATAGTAGACTCATTTGCTCTGGCGAAAGAACATAGACCGATAAGGCATAACATACATTACTTATATTTTTGATTTGGTCTAAAAATACTCAAAGAACATCACCCTGCACTCTATTGGAAGTTTCGTGAACTATGGACTCATCTAAGCACGTGTTTGTTTATTTGCATTTAAAGGCGCTAACTGCGCTTAGAGATTGGATTATGCCGCGTCTAAAGGCGCTAGCCGCCCGTTGATGGTTAATGTTTTTAGATTTATCTGTTGGAATTTTCCAATGCTTAAACTTTTTTCTTCTATTTATTGCATATAAATTTAATTTGTCATAACAATTGGTAATACTAATACTGATGATAATGTTTGCAGCTGTGCCAAGCTAGAGGGTTTGTTTGCGAGTTATGTAACTCGGAAGAAATTATCTTCCCATGGAGTCTGAACAAAGTGAAGCGTTGCAGCAAGTGTGGTTCTTGTTCACACATATCTTGCTCAACTGTGAACAATTCTTGCCCTCGTTGTATACGTATATCTTTGAGACTGAAACATACAGCTTATAGTGATAATGAATAGCCTTTTAGTAAGGTATAGTAAATAAGTAAATATAACAGATATAAATCAAAATTAATGTATAATGAGAAAGCGTGGAGATAATTGACAAAATAAAAAAAATAGGTGCATCAATTTGGGATTTATAGATTAGAAAAATATATTTTTCAAATAATTAGTAAACAGTTTCATAACTGTACTGTACAGACTCTAGTGAACACATTATTATAGTGGAACACTATAAATACAAATTTTAATTACTAACCCTTACTAAATTTATAATTCATACAATTTAAATTGCTATTTTTGTGGGACAATTTTTAAAAATCGGGGGCCATATTACTAAATTTTTCTCTCCCATTTCTAGCAGTTTTTTTATTGTTTCTAAAATTTGCAGTTTACCAGCAACATTTAATACCCTACCTCTGTGTAAATGATCCTTAAATAATCATTGGTGGGAATGATAACTCACCATCACGCTCTTTGATCTAATGCAACCTGTCTTCCTCCCCACACCTTCTCTAATCTCCTTTTCCCCCTATCTTATTCCTTCTCTTAACCACATGCCCTAACCACCTTCATCTCAATGGCTTTTTAAATCTTACTATCAATCAAGTCCTCTCCTCAATCAAGTCTTCTATCTCATTACCATGGCTTTTAGTATATGAATTTTCCCCTGCCAGTAGCAAACCATACTGGTGATAGGGGGGGGGGGGGGGGGTTGCGTATATTCTTAGCAACACTCGTGCAAGATACGCTTGAAATACTGTGTGCACATGAACAACTCAGCAATAATGTATAATAACTATCAAAGTTAGCACATTGATACTTGACAAAGAGAACTGACATCACTGAGCTGTCAGAACGTTGAGTTATGCAACGTTTCCAATATCCTGGAGTATATAAACTTGTATGTGTTTATATACGGTATACAACAAAAGTTAATCATATACAGTTGATGTTCCTATTATTGATGCTATTTTGTAGGTTTATCTAATGTTTAATCCATAAGGAATTTTAAAACTGATTGTGCTAATTTTACTTTATTTGGCTTAATTTATGATAATAGGTTCTACCTTAGCTTTACTACTATATAAAAGGTTTTAAGTTTTAATAGCCTGAATTAGCATACAATCACTTTTAACTCATATATTTTTAACCGGCATGTTTTAGCTGACTTCAATTCCTTAGCTTTTTTTGTAGAAAAAAGATAATATGAATAGTTTTTGTTATTTGTATAGTACTAATAACAATTCTTCTAAAGGTAATCATATGAAAGATATTTGATACTAGAAAATATTTAAATAAACATCATTTATATTTTCACATCACATACATTCTAATAGTTTTTAATGAAGTGGTATATCTAAAAAAAAACGTGCGTTTATAAAGAGGAACTTTTACCTTGAACTCATTACATTTCTTTTATCATTTAATTCAATTACTTTTTACATACATTAATTTTTAACTCACCATCTCAAAAAATTTTTTTTAAATAAATTACTAATTTTACAATAATTTTGTACACCAGGAATAGCTGGATTTATTGAATATTGTAAACAATCTTCATTTCACAGAATACTGGTAATAAATAATGAATTGTTTGTGTTAGTCAGAAATACAAAATGCAATTTCAAGAATTTATAGGCATTTGTTTCAAATAAATTAGTGATAGAGAGTGCTGGATATTGATGTTTGAAAATATAAATCTTGCTACGGATATATGTTCAAATTTCTTTTTTACTAAATTGTTGGATAAACCAAGTCAAAATTTCCTGTTTATGTTTTTTTCCTTTAGTCGCTGATGTTTAAAATCATTTGCTTTTAACAAATGTTTTTATTTCTTTAAATAATTATGTAAACTGAAAGTGTTTTGAGACCCATAAACAATTATAATGTATGTGGACCTAATATTAATTTATATTGTGACTTGCCTCAATGTGGTGTTCAAATGTTAAGTTTTTAATTTGTTGTAAATTATGAAAAACATACATCACATCGTCCTAGTTACAGTAGTTCCTTCTTTAAATCATATTAGAATTTGCAAGATTTCTGTCCAAGACGGTGCTATTGTTTACATTTTGTTAGATTTAAGTATTGTTAAATAATTATTTTATATCGCATGTTACATATTAAACCCTTACAAAGATGTAAATAATAATCTCATTTATCTTAGCTATTGTTAATTTTTTAAGACTATTTTAAACAAATTCACTAGATCTAATTATTATGTTTACATAATGTTAACAAAACAGATTATATTAAAATCAGTTAATATAATTACAACTTACCGTCGTCAATAGTCACTTGTCGTATAAATTTCAAATGACAGCGGTTTCAGCCATTCAGCCATTTTCAAGTCAAAATTCGTTGGAGCAATAAATCCGTTGTCACATTTAAAATCAGTGCTCAGTATATAAAACCGTACAAAATTAAATAATACTTTCAAATAATCAAACAATTTAAAAATCTTTTTCAATTCATTATAATATTCTGTACTACGTTACAGCTTATATACTTATAGTTATATACTTCATAGTACAGTAATCCCTCGATATTCGCGGCCTTGGTATTCGCGGTTTTGATTATTCGCAGACGCTATAAAAAGAAAAAAATACTGTATAAATAGCAATAAAGGACATGCAAAATTTGTAAATTATTATAGCGTAGCACTGTAATTATTATTGTACGAATTTAATAACTTTGTATAAATACCACGTCGGCGAATCACTCGCAAATACAACAAAACATACAAAATGGGATTTCCCTACAACACACCTCTGCGTGAATACAAGTGGACTTGTGCAAATTAAGGTTAATGGCATACTGTGATTTAGTTGGAGATATCAATTTAGTGTACAGCAAGTCAAGTTAATGTAAAGAATTAACTAAAATTACAGTAAAATGTTTTGAAAGAAATTAAGTTTTTACTACGTTTTATCACTCGTAACCAATATTTTCGCTACTGACAGCGAACGATAGTTTGATGCCTTGACATGACTAAGTTCTAAAAATAGACAAACCCAGACAATGAACGAACAAATAGGGATGGGTAAAGGTACTGTTATAATAATCTTAAACTTTAGCAATAACATGATTATATTATACCTTCGAGTTATTGTTGATACTACTATTTTATTACTTACATTAATGTATACAGAATGGTCTATAAGAAACAATATTATACCTTTACTTTATTGTATAACACTATTTTTGATTAAAGACAATATTTCTGTAATTACATACAATGATTTGCACTCCAAGCAGTACTTATAGCGTGTGCATAGGTTTTCTAACATGTCTCTGAAGATAAGTTCATCTTTTTTACTTATAGTTGCCTCAATTTCCACACACAGTTTATCAATGGTTGTTAGTGGTTGATCTCTAAAAATTGCATTCTTCAGCATTCCCTAAACGTAAATATCAGACAATTGCTCTATTGCCGGATTTACATGAACCAGATGCTGTCGGTCATCCTCAATAAAATTAGTACCCAAGATGCGATTTGAAGATACCGCATGCCATATACATGTTCACGGTGGAGTGGTGTCTCGATAATGATTTCTGGTTGAGAGAAACGAAGAAATTGTGTTGTTTGTTGATATTCATTCACTTTAGAAAACGAAACAAGACAAAGTACTAGATACACCATTGTTAATATGGAAGTAAAGAATACCATTTTATATATAGTTTTCAAAAGCTGCGCAGTCTGCATCTTGTAAGAGAACCTAACAATATTTTTAGTCATATGAGGCATTCAGCCGTTGTTCAAATCAAAGCGACGTCCTTGATTTTCATAAGTTTGTAACTGGATGGCTAGTACAACATTTTTTGATGTGTTAGTATGATTCCATTTCGAGGGAATTTCTTATAACTGATATCATAACTATGTTAGTCGGTGCTGAATGTTGCAAATGCACCTGAAATTAATTTGTAACGTGTAGCAGGATAGGTTTCTTTGAACAAAAATACTACTCCACAGTAAAACATTGCTTCCTCTTTAGTTGTTAAAACCATTTCAACCTGTACACAATTTAATGTCAAGTAAACAATCAACATTCTTGCTAAGGCAGAAACAGCTGGCAGATGCATATATATAGTGCTTATAAGTTTCAGTATTACTTTGTTTGGGCTGTACTATGTGTTGTAAAATCATCAGAATTGCAAATAGAGTGATATTTAGTATATTTCATGTTGGATTTTTAATGTAGTTATGGATCTGTGATATAAAATGTGTTAAATTTAAAGTTATTTAAATGTGATTATTCAATTTATGTATACATTTTTAGTTAGAGATTTAGTAACTTTGTTTACAAAATTATATATTTAACATTATTGTTCAAATATGTTTTAGCTAGTTACGATGTGAGCTGTTGATGATGCTAATTTCTATTTTTATCTGTTAATCTTCTTAACTATGTTAGTTCTCCTTTTTATCAAAGGAATGATTGAAAACTTTAATCTTTATGATATGTAATATTAAAGTTGTAGGTCGTAAATATATTTCATCTTTGAACATTACAATTTAAAACAAACATGTATTTTTTTCAATATTTCTGTACTGACTATTTTAAATTTATTCTAGAATATATTATAAGCCTAGAAGTATTTAAAAATGTGATCGTGCCTGCTATTTAGTAAATTTTGGTATAATATTTAATTTTATACATTGTTAAGCATTTTTTTCAATTTTCAGGTTATAAAGCTAAATCAATTTTGAAATATTGTTTGACCTGTAATCCATGTACAGTTAAATAAATATTCTTAAACTTTAGAAATGAAATAATAAAGCACCCAGTGCCACAAAGTTTAAAAATAACAAATCTTATTTTATTTACCTCGTAATTACTTTAGAATTAAATAAAAAACTTTGTTATTTTTAAAACTTTGTGGTAGGTGTATTATTATTAAATTTCTTAAATGTACTACAGTGCCCCAAGAACATATAGAATACTTTTTTTAATGTCTTTTTTATGCTAATTTAAAAAATCATAAAACACGTACGTTTTGCATACGAGCACACTGAAAGGATATTTTTAATATTTGTGTTTGTTAAGAAAACTATTTAATTTAATTTAAGCTAAAGTAAGAGCTTCTTCTTATTTGCACATTTACAGTTTAGTTGATAGCATTGGCCTTATGGAGGCTTGCCGTGCTACTATCTAACCTAACTACATCGGCTCTTATTCATAACCACATTGAATTATGAATATCCTTATCTCAGTATTAATTTCAAGATCCAAATTTCTTCATTTCAGTCACGTACCTCATGTTTAAGTAAACCCCATTACATAATCCTAATAACTAGTTTAAATGAGTTTTATAAGGATGAGATTTTTTTATGGTGGCTACAAGCGTAAGATCTCCGTTTGAATAGCATGGGCAATGCCTGCTATATTACGTTATAATGCACCTATTGTTTCTTATTAAAAATAAATATGTAATACTTCTTTGTGTAATGCTATGGTGGTGCAGGGTTGAAGGTTATTAGCTGTGGTTAGTAGGAGTTAAAATAGCATTCAGGTTATCTACATGGAAGGTAAGTAGATAAAAAGACTAAATATTAAATACTAATATATAGGCAAGTAATTAATGATACAAATTTTATTAAATACAATTAATTAATTAATCCAATAGTATATTATAATTAATCAGATCATTATTAACAATATAAATCAAATTTCAATAAATATAAAACTAATTTTGTGAAAACAAGACGTGTTTAAAAGCAAGTTTAGGTTTTACACTATAACTAGTTATTGGAAATCTTAATAAGTGATAAATAAATTTGGCATGATTGACTTTACTAATTTCATTGTTTAGTTAAGACTTTTGGTTTAATGTGTGGTTTAAATTGTGAGATAATGCTTGCTTTATTGGGTGTTTCGTCTATTGAAACAAAGTGCTATTTTCAATACTTGTACATACTCATATTTTATTAATATTAATTTCAGACCTACTAGACTGTCAACAGAAGGGATTTATTTCTTATAAAGTATGTATTGCACATCACAAATGTTCAGTAAATTCCTGCAGTACCCATAACAAATTAGTTGATAAATATTTTGTAAATATTGATTGGCTGCAGCCTGTAATTATTTAGTTACAAAGTAACCTCTACTGTTACAACAAAAATTGTACAATATCATATAGTTTCTCCCTTCACAATCTATTGATAACTGTTTCTAGTGCCTAGGCCATGAAACAACTTCCCAGGAGATTTGGTTAACTTTGGCCTTATAGGTTTAAAGGGAAAGTTGGGCTGGCAGCTACAAGATTTTTCATTATAACATACCAGTATTTTATAAGTTTACAAGAATTCTTAAATTTGTTTGAATTAAACTGTATTCTAAAACAGTGAAAGAGAGCCAAATGTTGAGAGTGGAGCTAGTATTATCATTGGACATGTATATTGTATTAAAGTAACTACAAAGACTGTAATTATTTTTTAGATTTTAATTTTATAACAAAATAATCAAGTTTATTAAAAAATATAAATAAACTAATATTGTTAAATTTTAGATTACAGTGGAGTGAATGCCAAAGAGAGAAAACTCAAAAGCAAAGAAAATGTAAATACCAAAGAAATTCTTTTGTTTCTGTATACGGTTTAGGGTGTTAAGTGCTGAATTACATATTGAATAATTTAATTGAACTGTGTACTATGTTTACATATTTTCTTTGATGAAATATATATGTAAAGTATACAAACTTGATTATCTATATTGGCCGTTAGTGGCTAGTGATACAAATTTATTTGGCAGAGAGGATAAGGTCTATAGTTGGCTACTGGCGATCGACTTACATACACTATAGCGCAAGCTACTGCAATGAAAGACCCTACTAAAAGCCGCTTGAACAAGAATATCATGTTAATAATCAGTTATCTAACAAATTAATTATCCCAGGAAATCAAAGTATTTCACAAATATTTGTCTTTTATTCTTCTCATTCAAAAGACATCAGCTTTACATAGGTAGGTAGATATTTTTCAAGCACTGGAGTTAAATGAGAATGTCACCAGTTCAACCTTATGTTAGAACAGTGAGCTCCCAGTCTTACTGCCTCACACCTGATCCTTCTTCTTCAGTATAAGTTCATCGGGTCTGAGAAGTATATTGGTTTAATTTTAGTTCATTGTGTTAAGGTAACTAATTTTTTATAAATGTATGTAGGAGTAATATTTTCTAGCAGCAATTATGATCAATGAATTGTAAAATATGGTTTAAGTGACTAAATGTATTGTTGTCTATTCCTTTTACATTTAATGTATTCTTACAATTCCTAAAATCTAACACATGTTTAGCATGTAGGCTTACTTATGTTTTACCACCTTTTTATACATACAAACACATTTTAAAATTGAATAAATAAACTTGTTTGCACACTAACTTTAGATCATAGGCTTTATCCGCAGTATAACCTTTCTAATATTTATGGGATAAGAAATGTCAGCCACCTTATTACACACATCAGTATACATTTAAAACCTATAAAAATAAACCTGAAAAGTTAAAATTATTAGGTACTATGTCTATTTGTTCATCACAAAAAATACACTGTCCTTCCCTACCACTGTTTTAAATAACCAGGATAACATTGCACTTGGGTCATATCTAGCCAAACAGTACATTTTTTTTTGCTACTGTGAAACATTTTTTTGTATTATTATTTCAACAAGAAATGTGGCTTATTTAAAATGCAAAAAAATTGGTATAAAGTCTATTAAATTACATAGCAACTATCAAAATTACTTTTATAATATTTATGTATTAAAAATGTATATAATGTGTAAATATTAATAATGGTGCTGAATAAATATTTACCATAATGAACATTGTACATTACGTTTCATATGTATTGTGTATAGTGTTTATATTTTTATAAAATATATTTAAAATAAAAATTTGATGTCAGAAATTTGTATCTATTAATATTTAAAAAATGATATTCTATAGTAACCACCTTTTCCCAGTTTTTATTCGCAATTATTTTTATATTCCAAGTCTAAAATATAGGCCTTTCACCAACACCTCTAAAAAATTTTAGTTCAAATGCTATTGGGTTTGGAAACAGTTTGCAAACAAATGACAAACATTTTAACTTGTTTCAGCAAACAAAAAACAATGTTTTCTGTTTCCCAAACCAAATGGAAAACACACAAACATGTAGACCAGGCAAAGTATTGAAAAATAAATAAATGTATGCCTACAGCTCCGATTTGGATGCAGTTTTCTGCATCGTGTTCACAAAAATACCAAGAACAAAGTCTACATACGACCAGTTTTGGGAGAAAGCGGAAATGCATCTCGAGTGCATAAAGTGCATAATTTTTTTGATACCTCTAAAAATAGATAAAAAGCCGTGAAGATCGGTACTCGGGGGTTTTTGGAGGCGTTGATCTCATTTCTGACCATGCGAAATGCTCCCGGTGCACCAGGGGGGCTCTGGGGGGAAAAATTTGTGAAGTTGCGACAGAGACTTGAAAATTTCCTCTCGGGGGGGTTTTTGGGGACGCTGATTTCATTTCTGACCATGTGAAATGCCTCCGGTGTACCGGGGGGGGATGATGTGCATAATATTTTATGAAAGGAGAATTTTAATTCTCATAGGAGAAACTTGTATGTAAAAGAAATAATTTTGATATCTTGTTAAATAAATATCCACATTGTTAATCAAAAGTAGTCGGTTATTTATTGAATTGTTCATAGGGTAATAGCATTGAAGAAACAACACTACAAGAAGCGAAACCCAATGGGCTATAAGTGGACGCTTGCATGTTAGTTCATTTCGAAGTCACTCGGAGCGCCACTAGTCTTTTGCTGCTCCTCGAGACGAAACTGACATTATAGACAGAGTTTAAATTTGTCCGCACCACCATCTTGTGAATATATCTGCCCCTTGCACAAACTGCTTTGCCCTCCTTTCATCATCCCCAACGAAGAGAATTTAGTTTTCGTTTTAAAGGTTTTACAGTATACCTTTTTTATTTTTTTAAATAAATCCAAAAATTCATAAAATTTTAATTTTTATGGCGTCGAATGTTCCAAAAAATTTCATTGCTTGATGACATATCTAGAGATAAAAATAAACACATTTAAAAAAAACCTTCACAATCGGTCCATTAGGAGAGGCTGGGCGATTGGAAATAGGTTTTCGACAAAAATCATTTAATAATATAGATTATTATTTGAAAATATACAATTAATTATAACAAAATACTACGAGATGCCCTCTTCTCTTTCAGTTATTGTTTTCTCACTTTAAAATAGGATTTACACAACTTTTATAAATTAACGAAATGATTAACAAACGCAATAAAAAACAAATACTAAAATATCTATTAGTTTTTTTTAATGAAAACTAATGAATAAAAACGTGTATCCACAATAAATAAATAGAATAGCGTGATCGGACCAATGGAGCGTTTGAGCCAGGACCTTTTAGTTCGAGCGTGATTTTACTGTCGTTAATCAACCACCTTAAAACCCAAAACGGTGTTTTGGAGGCAAAACATGTTTAAACAACAATTTTAGTACTTGTAATTTCCTACAACTTTCCCGCTGACGAAACATCGTTAGGCTACTTAAAAAATTAAAAAATCCTCGCTGACTGAAAATTTTATGTCAGATGATCCCTGAACTAAAGTTTGCATTTTACTTTTTCAATGTGTACAATTACATAAAAATATATTTCAGGTAGAAAATGAGATGGGTAGAATCACACATCTTTCCTCTAAAAACCTGTTTTAAAAAAATGAAAGATAACTCAACCCCGCAGTTATGTCACCTAAGGAAATTTTATGCTAAGGAGAGCATAGCAGTTTACGCCTCGACAAAACTATTTGGTCTGTTTGTGAAGTTGACACTAGGGGCGGGCATGTAATGTACAGCCCAATAAAGAAGGCCTGTTGGCCTCGAGACAAACTAGGCATTTTCGACTATTGAAATGTGTTACCTCTGATAACATGAGGGTTTCGCTTCTTGTAGTGTTGTTTCATCAATGGTAATACAGTAGTAGTTCCTTTATAACATAGACACCACTTACGAATGTTCACGATGTTTTCCATAATAATGTCAAATGTTTAAGCACTGAATTTTGTGCAACCAATTGATTTTCAACTAATCAGAATTCAAATCAGCGCCCCCAAAAAAATCCTAGAGGAATTTTTTAATTCTATTTCTCAAATTCACAAATTTCCCCCCTCCATCTCACCTACGGTACACCGGGGGTCTTTTGCATGGTCAGTATTGAAATCAGCGCCCCCAAAAACCCCCGAGAGGAAATGTTCAAGTCTCTGTCGCAACATCACAAATTTGCCCTCCCCCAAAGCCCCTCTCCCCGGAGCACTGGGGGCATTTTGCATGGTCAGAAATGAAATCAGCATCCCCAAAAGCCCCCGAGAGGAAATTTTCAAGTCTCTATCACAACTTCACAAATTTTTCACCATCGCCCCTCCCCCCGGTGCACCGGGAGCATTTCGTATGGTCAGTAATGAGATCAGCGCCCCTAAAAACCCCTGAGAGGAAATTTTCAGTCTTTGTCGCAACTTCACAAATTTGCCCCCTTCAACAGAGCCTTTCTCTCCGGTGCACGGGGACATTTCACATGGTCACAAATGAAATCTGCATTTCTAAAAACTCCCGAGATAAAATTTGCAAGTATCTATCGCAACTTAACAAATTTTTCACCATCCCCACCCCCCGGTGCACCGGGAGCATTTCGTATGGTCAGAAATAAATCAGCGCACCGAAAAACGCCCGAGAGGAAATTTTCAGTCTTTGTCGCAACTTTAACCTGTTCTTGGAATAATACACATATGTGGACATTAAGTTTTGTTTCATAATATATGAATATAAAAAGTGCTACAAATGATTTTTGTACATAAATGTGTACATTAAGCTTTTCTAAGTTGGCTAACATGTAAGTTTTTTTCTTAATTTTTATGTCATCTATTAACAGTCAATTAACATGTAAAAAATTACCAAAACCATTTGAGGGTATGAAAAAAAACCGTCCTTGAAGAGGTTAAAAATTTTGAACCCATCCCCCCCACCCCGGTGCACTGGGGGCATTTCGCATGGTCAGAAATGAGATCAGCGTCCAGAAAAAACCCCCGAGAGGAAATATTCAAGTCTGTCACATGCCCCCCTCACAGAGCCCCTCTCTCCGGTGTACTGGGGGCCATTACACATGGTCA
>JAGFPH010008930.1:0-19758 GCA_018207615.1 Philaenus spumarius
AGTAAGGTTATATTGTCCACAATAATTATTAGTTATTAAGAATTAGTATAAGTTATAAGTTGTATTTTCATTTAAAACAAGTTCAGGTATTTTATTTTGTATATTGTACAAGGAAGTACACACAATTTTTAATTACTTTTGTTAAAATAAACTCAATTCATTAATACCTAAGGCTCGCTGACATTATTATAGCAAGTTTCCTATGTATTCTTTCAGTTTGTAATAGATTTTAAGTGTAGAAGTGCTCTTCGAATATAGGTATAAATATTTTGTTTAAGATAATAGGATTAAAAAAAACAGCTCTTCCAAACGGCACGGCCCGAGGTATACACAAATAATATTAAGAACAAAGCTAGTCAAAATAAAAATATAATTCTAATTTAAATGACCTTAAAAAGGTTCAGTAAATAGGAAATTAGACCGTTCAGTAAAAAACACTGATGTCGATATTTCCTCAAACGGAAAGCTAAGCGGGATCGTTTGATTGGGTACAGTCATTTACCGCCAGTGCAAACATCAGAAAACCTATTTACAAAATCCCCCCCCCCCCCCCCCCCCGTCTCTGTCATACCAACACCAACAAGATAATTCGTAATGACACATTTATGGCTGGTGATACGTCAAATTGAAGCGCTTCAAATTGATGTACCAAATCGAATTCATGGGAAAATAAAAATCACCTTACTCATTCGTTTACTACGCTAAACAATTCTATTTTATAAGTTACTGTTAGTGGTTTTTATTATTTATTATTTAAAAGATAGAAAGAGATATCCAAATCAGTTCTCGCGACAGTTTTTCACCTTTTATGAGAACCTTGGTAAAGCTGTTTTCAATATCCCTCCACCCCTTTCCTATCACATGTCAACAATTTGTAATGAACACATAACAATCACTTGTTATACATAATTTTTTTTTAAAACATTAAATACATGAAATTCAATGGTAATAAATTAAATAAACGGTTTCAGGAACTGGCACATACTTTCTCACAAACATGTTTAAATTATTAAACAGATCCACCGTGTCTTCATAATTGTAGGAGGGGTAGGAGATTTGATTTATTAAAGTAGGAGATTAACTAATAAATATTATTATTATTATTATCTAGAGGGAAAACTGTTCGATAGATTTCGAACAAATTTGTACCATACACGTCAATTAGGCCTGTATGGATGTACGAAAAAAGGTTTTGAAAAACAACCCCCTTTTCGGTAAAAAAACCCACAAAAATCATGTATTAATATTAGCTAAACGAGAATTTTCAGAAAGATGAAATGAAAGAGAAGTTGCAGTAAGCAATCAAAGGCATAAATTATTAAATTTTTCTTATTAGGGTATAAAATAAGGAGTTTCTTGTTACCATTCTGTTTTCAGGTTACTTTTTTCTTGTTTATTTAATTGTTGTTTACTTTGTCCAATTGTAAATATTGAACTTCGTAATCGATATTTTGTTCAACGGCAATGTAGCCATCTTCAGTGGTGCACCAGCTGCGATAATCTATAACTAACCTATAACTGTTTCATGGTCCGTATGTATACAAAACTAAAACGGGGCGTGGCTTAAATCTACGTCACAACAATAAGACGTCAACAAATGCCTAGAGTTACTCTATATAGCCTAAAATTAACTAAATATACCTTAAATATTAAAAAAATAAAAATAACACTATTCTCACTCACATAGGTTTAGTAATCAAACGCGTTTCAACGATAAAGTCGTCATCCTCAGTCATCCTACAATAACTTAACTTGTAGGCCTAACTTTTATAATTTTAGTTTTACTTTGTTTCTAGGCAAACTAACCTCGATTTACAATTTTTGTTTTTGTTGTAGTCTTTTTTTTCCATGGAAAATGTTTGTATCAATGTATATATTTATACATAATTAGCCTACTATGTGTTTTTGCCATATTCATTTATACTAACTTTATTTTATTTATTTTTAAGATCAAGTATATTATTATTATTATTATTAGATCTATCTGCATATGGCTATTTACTTAAATTTATCATAGTAAAATAATTTGTTTCATTTAAACTTAAACATTGTAACTCTTGTCTCTATTTAAAATCCCTTGTACGCCATTGGCTGTTTAGAAATTAAGATACGCCCACTCTTGTAGAGGGTTATAAATATGTACCATAGACTTAGAAATAATTAGTTATAATCTGTCAGTTGTAGCTCATATATCACTGAGGTTGACGAATTTGTCGTTGAAACGCGTTTGATTATTAAACCTATGTGAGTGAGAATAATGTTATTTTTTAAATATAAATTCCTCTCACCCGTCAAGCTCAAAGTGTATTTTCTAATATATACCGTAAACTAAATTACTAAAATAATATTAATACCTGACAATACATTTTGTTTACACTAATATAGAGTTTTGTGTATTTTCAATTTTATTACCTACTTTTATGTCATTTCTTAATATAAAAAGTTACCCAATTATCTATTGTGTTTACATTTGTTACATTTTGGTGGTTTTAAATGTGTGTGAATTTACTTTCTTGAAATATAAATGAACTATGTTTATAAATGCCGTTGTAGGATAATGTACAACTTGTGTAATGTAATAACATTACTAGTT
This sequence comes from Philaenus spumarius, assembly GCA_018207615.1. Taxonomy (NCBI): domain Eukaryota; kingdom Metazoa; phylum Arthropoda; class Insecta; order Hemiptera; family Aphrophoridae; genus Philaenus; species Philaenus spumarius. The sequence goes on from JAGFPH010008930.1 coordinate 2,594, forward strand.
AGCATTATCCCTCTGTTAATCTTACTTTACAGCATGGAATTGTAAAGTAACTGAGTTCGTGAAATATATTTAGAGGGTTTATAAAAACCATTAAAGAAATTGAAAGCAAAAGCTGTGTATCTTGCTTACTGAATTAACTTGTTTACTTGAACTTTCTTGTAAGTCTTGGCCTAAGGAGGGTATTTTAATTAATTTGAGAGCGAATGTATTTTCGTTAAAAGTAATGAAAATGTTTTTAGTGAAGACTTTAAAAATTTGTATCATCAAATGTAATTTGAACTGGTAAGTAAATCTATAAGAAAATGTTCTATGTAAAACTACAATATTAAATATTAATAAAAATATTATGGTTTTCAGTTTTAGGGGAACAATTAATTTTAAGGAAACCGAACTGTTAGACCAAGCAAACTCGTACATTTCGACCCGAATAAATAAGTGTTTGCCTAGAGCTCCGATTTCAATGCAATTTTCTGCATCGTGTTCAGAAAAATTCCAGGGGAAAAGTCTACATACGACCAGTTTCAGGAGAAAGCGGAAATGCATCGCGGGTGCAAAAAGTGCGTAATTTTTTGAAACCTCTAAAAATGGATGAAAAGCCCCAAAAATCGATACTCGGAGGTTTTTATGGGGGTTGATTTAATTTCTGACCATGCGAAATGCCCCCCAGGCACCGAGGGGGCTATAGGGGGCAATGAGGTGAAATTTGTGAACAGAGACTTAAAAATTTCCTCTCGGGGGTTTCTGGGGGCGCTGATATCAGTTCTGACTATAAGAAACGCCCCCTGATGAGCTGGGGGCTCAAAGGAGTCGAGGCCGATGGGGGGGGGGGGAGTGAAACGTAAGGTTTTGAAATGTTTTGAGATGACGACTTAAAGGCTTATACTGAGGATCAGGCGGGAACTTCAGAAAGACACCATGATGCAGGATGCAGGCCTACCAACAACCATGAAAATGATTTCGTGTGCCTGCACTACAGGCTACTGACCAGCTAGTGGATGCAGGAGGCATAACGTTTCCTGCAAAATTTCTTGTAAGAATTGTTTAGGCACCAACTATTCAAAACCATCAGGTGATATGGATGCCAAAGATGGAAGTGAGGAAGAAGTGATGATAATGGCGTCTTATAAATAATTTTGGGAATCAAGAATTGTGTATATGAGAATCTTTTATTTTATACATTACGTGTATTTGTATTTACGATTCCAGATTTTTGTTACTTATAAATAATCAGAATTTTTTGAAAATTATAAATTATTCTTTCTTTTTTCTTTTTATAAAAAAATGTATAATGTCTTCTCCTTTTCATAAATGGTTATACATATCTCCTCCATCCAAAGCCCCCCCCCCCCTCCCCGGAGCATCGGAGACATTTCGCATGGTCAGAAATAAGATCAACGTCCCCAAAAACCCCCGAGAGGAAATGTTCAAGTCTCTGTCGCAGTTTTACAAATTTCCCCGCAACGCCAACCGGTGCACCGGGGGCACCCACTGTCAGAAAAGAGATCAGCGCCCCCAAAAACCCCCAAGAACCTACTTTCGCAGCTTTTCATACATTTTTAGAGGTTTCAAAAAAAATTATGCACTTTTAGATGAACTTGAGCGGTTTATTTCCACTTTCTCCCGACGCTGGTCTTATGTAGACTTCTTTCCTGGTATTTTTCTGAACACGAAACAGAAAACTGCATCCAAATCGGAGCTGTAGGCAAAGATGTATACTTTTCGGAACTTCGCCTGGTCTGTGTTTTCTAAGTAGTAAAAACTGTTTCTTGCCCTTTTAATAGCTCAGCTGATATAATCATATGTTTACTCTAACATATCAGTAGAGTCCCGGGCACTTGGGCGTTATAAGTGGTGAAGGAAGGTAATTGACCTTTATCCACGCCCACTTTTTTGGGGTGGTTTTTTGCGTTTTTTTGGTTCCTAACCTAAGCCAAGCCCCTTTTTTGGGGGTATTTTTGGTTCCTAAACTAAGCCCACATTTTTTGGGGATTTTTTGGTTCCTAACCTAAGACCAAATTTTTGGGGGTTTTCAATTGTTGGGCGATTTTGGATTTTTGGAGAATTTTGGGCGATTTTGGATTTTTGGAGTATTTTTGGGCCGCCATCTTGTTTTGTAATAATGAATATTTAATTTTAATTTAATGACCTTCCCCCACCACTTCCGGCGCCCAAGTGATCCCTCGACTCGCTCCTGTTTATATATAAGAAATTTGTCAATATAGTACACCGTCTCGTGGTCTAATTACTTACCTTAGGCTACCGCGGTTTCGAAAACACTATGTTTCCATCATCAGGCCGTACAAAAACAGTCAAATCACTCAATCGAGGTCGTCACATAAGTTAAAACAATTATAAACAAAACAAAAAAACATTAAAAGCACGTACTAGCTACTTCGCCGAAATATCGCTTGCGTTACCGGTAACGGGCAAATCTACAAGCTCCTGTTTCACCACATTCTCTTTGGCGAATAACTTACTCTATAAATTGGTGCTACTTCGCCGAAATATCCCGTGCGATACCGGTAACGGACCAATCTAGACTACGAAAATCTACAAGCTCCTGTTTCACCACATTCTCTTTGCGGTCCGCGGATCTGTGGGCCATCTACCCGACGTCTTTGAAGGTTTCCTCGGTTTTATAAATTTGTGCTACTTCATATTCTCCATCCCTACACATTCTTAAACCAGGAAATTTGCCAGTCCTCTATCCCCTACTTATGAATAGCTGTTTAAAATTTTCTTGCATACTCAAAACTTACGTGAAAACAAAATTGAATTCGTCAATGTATGAGTCACCGAAGCTTATAACTTTCACAAATTTGTATTTGTTTATTACGTTAAAAGTACTGAAGTAATTGATTTAAGAGACTAATATTTTAGAATACGCCAATTCTCTTAAAATTTAAATTAATGGAAAAGTTCTCTGGAAAGGTCGTCTTTAAGTAATTACTAATGACAGATGTATCAATTGTTTCATTTCAAATATATCTTTTACAAAATACTTCTTTTTAAATGAATATCTCTTTAATAAATTACAAAGTTAAAAGTAACATCTAATTTTTCCTACCATTCCCAGTGAATTGAATTGTTTTTAAAAAAATGCTTTGGAATTCATTGTTTTTCTGAATATAGTTTCATTTAAACTGTAAGCATGGAAACTACTTTCAGTTATCTCATCCCGAATGTATAATCACGGAATGTATACATTTCATTAACCTCAGTCATAACCATAAACCGAGCTGCCATGCTTTCCGCTAAAATTCCATTTCTGTAACAAAATATTTAGGTACTTTAAGTAAGACTCAGCGCATATTAAGGCAGAATCGGAAATTTTTTAGTAAATTAAACTTTCTCCAAATTAAACTTTAAACGCCAAAAGTTGTTGTACATAATGGTTGTGGGAAAAACGGGTAGAATCGTAAAAAATATTTGGAACGACGTTCCAACGTGGTTTGCAGTAGGAGTTAACAAATAGAAAATGTAATGCGTAACGAAAAAAAGTGTTATTAATTGGTTGCTATGGCAATGACAAAAATATGAGTAACGAAAAAGCGTTATAAAATTGCTTGTTATGGCAATAAATGTAAATACATTCAAGAATCTTGTGTTTTGTATCATCGATTTAAAGTAAGAGACGATCGTTCCGTCCGTCGAATATTATCGTCAAGCGCTGAAATACATTCAGTAAACATGAAATATTGGTATGTATATTTAATTTATTTTACCTGCCTTAACGGCAACAAACATACAATAATATTAGGTTAGGCCTAGAAAGTAATTTTAAGTCTATGAATAACCTGAAATTATTGTATGTATGTTGCCGTTACGACTGGTAAAATAAATTAAACATACGCAAAATAGTTTTAGGTTAGGCCTAGACGGAAACGCCTACATTGTAAATTCATGTTACAATGAATTTAACTGTGTTTACCATCTTAGCTTTAATGGTATAACTAATTCTACACCTTTATTATAATAACATTAAACGTATGGAAACAGTAAATATTTGTATGAAAAACAAAATAATAATAAACGTCAATTGAAAGATTAAAATTATGTGTGTAAGTTGCCGTTAAAGCTGGTAAAAGAATTGAAGAAAAGGCGTGATGAACTTTGTTCCTGACGGGGTCCCACGACCGGACACATTAACTTTATTTTTTTGTGGAGTGTAGTACCTTACGCGCCACATTAACAAAAAAATAAAACCAGATTCAAAAATAAAAATTAAATCCGCCTTTTACTTTCTCACTATACTATAGTACTTATAGAGAAAGTATAGTGATAGCAAAAAAAATCGATGTTGAGATTTTTGTGGAAATATCCGTTTTTGGACCTCCTGAGTCCAAAAAAGTGGATTTTACAAAATGTCTGTCGGTATGTCTGTCTGTACGTCTGTATGCATACAATTCTGAAGAGAAAACTATTCGATCGATTTTGGACAAATTTTCTCCAAACATGTCAATTAGGCCTGCATAGGGTAAATGCACGAAAAAAGGTTTTGAAACATTTTGAAAAAAAACCCTTATTTCCCAAAAAAAACCCATAGCATCAGTTATAATTTTTTTATAAATAAACGGCTCTAACGATTTTGATGAAATTTGTTTTATTTGTAGCCCTTAATGTACCCTACCATATGCAAAAAAACCGCATCTTTCTAAAAATTCTCATTTAGCTAATAATAATAACAGATTCTTTTGGGTTTTTTGGCCGAAAAAGGGGTTGTTTTTCAAAAACTTTTTTCGTGCATCTATACAATCCTAATTGACGTGATTGGTGCAAATTTGTTCGAAATCGATTGAATAGTTTTCTTTCTAGCTAATAATAATAATAATAATATTTATTAGTTAATCTCCTTCTTTAATATCACATCTCCTACAATTATAAAGTCACAGTGAATCTGTTTAATAATTTAAATATGATTATGAGAAAGTATGTGCCAGTTCCTGATACCGTTTATTTCGCATTTTTTCTCTTTTCGGTTTTAAATGGTGTGACGTCACACTCTTCTGATACTGTACTTTTGTACGGTTTGGGTACAGAATCTTAGTGGGGAGGGGTACAACTGAATTAAACTTTGAGACTAAATAAATTCATCATACACGAATACACAATGGCATCGATACATCCTCCGTATTGAAATAAGAACGACACAGAACAGTTTCGTTCGATCTTGATAATTTAAGAGACTATATTCGGTAAAAAGGTAACTTGTATACACACACCGAACAATGCGATGGTAGGGATGGAGAAGCCGTAAGCTCCGACGATAACTTAGTACATTGGAAGCATGTGCACAAATTATAATTGATAATTAGAATTTGTAACCCCACTCCCCCTTTTATACAAAAACTTATCTGATAAAACATGAACTCACATAAGATGAATATGTACTCCACTATACGTACCGATTTTCGTGTAGAAGAAATTAACTTTTTAATTGAGATACAAGTTCATTCTTGCAGTACAAATTTCATTGATTTGCGGTTTAAAAAAACGCAAACTAAACTTATGTGTGTTCCACGCTACGGTTAACATTGCATAATAATAATATTGAAAGCGTGTTTATTGCAGTACATACAAGACTAAACAAACAATCAAAAGAAATACAACAAAACTAACTAAAATATAGCTCGTACCACAATAACGTTTCACACTTAAAGCGTGACCCTTAGGTCGTCTTACAGGTTGGAATTATTACAAAGAATGGAAAATAACTCCAAAATAATTGCCTTACTAATACTTGAGTGCACTTTTCAAGAAATTGACCATGCTAAACCAGTTTTCCCCTATCAATAACATTATCAATCTGTCCCCGGCAAGGGCTTTTCGAATGACTTCTAATATTAAAAAATTTTCTATATAATGTATCATCGTTTAACATTGAGTAAATTAATTACAACTATCATCTTTAAAAACCCTGTGTCCTGTAAGAGACAGAAATATTTACTGTATTATACTAGTAATAATCTTTGCCAAGTTTACCTTTTTTGACAAAATAAATTGTTAAATAATCAGGCCCAATTTATTCTAATTGCAACGTGCTAACAGTATAAATTAGCTTGTTTTTTTAACAGTAATTAAAAACTATACAATGAACAGCTGATTTTTTATAATACTCAATCTCAGGTCTATTCCACTCTATTTCCAACGTGCTAAAACAGTATAAATTGTCTTGTTTATAAACAGCTGTTTTGATCACTTTATTTACTATTTCGTTGTTATTTTGTAACCAACATGGCAACCCATAAGACCCTATGTTAAAATATCTCAACTTTTAAATTATATTTATCGAAAAATTGAGTTTTTACACGAAATACAACTATATGGGTGTACTTAAAAATCAAAACTACACCGAAATACAAAATTTCTTTGAATTCGTTAGAGCCGTTTTCGAGATTCGCGGCAGATACGAAGATAAATACAAGAATTGCTCATTTAAATTAATAGGATAAGATAACTTTTAATCTTGTTTTACTTTCTCCACCCTATACTTAGTATATGGAGAAAGTATTGTTTTCGTAAAAATGTTCGAATTTGAATTTTCAGTTGAATTATCTGTTTTGGTGCTCCCAGAACCCCAAAAAATTGTTTAGTGCAATTATCTGTGTTGGTGCTCCCTGAACCCAAAAATATTTTTAGTGGAATTTTTGTTTTGGTGCTCCCTGAACCCAAAAAAGTGTTTTTAGAGTGGTGTCTGTCTGTCAGTCTGTTAGTATGTATACACGACCAGAGAGGACACTATTGGTCCGATTTTCATGAAATTTGGTATGTAGGTACTACACCCTAATATCTCCAGGCGTTTTTTCATTTTTTGGAATTTTTTTATTTTTAAGGGTAATTTACCCCTAAAAACCCATAAAAAACGACGAAAATGCAAATTTCTCAAAAACGGCTCTAATGATTTTGATAAAATTTTCAGTATTTATAGTGCTTAAGATGCCAAACAAAATGACACAACCCGCTTTTATCAAAACTTCGGCGTTTTATTATTATGGGGAAATGTTTAAAAATAAACAAGTTTATGTTGTCAATCTAGCATCGCGGCGGCGGCCGCACGGGGTAGCACCATGGTAGCGATCACGGCCAGTAATTCAAAGGTCGCGCGATCGAATCCCGCCTAGGGCAATAATTTTTTTATACGATTGACGTAGGTAGAATATTATTTTATGTTTTGTTCTAAAAAGTAATAAATAAAATGATTGAAAACAATATTATTTTGACTACAGTAATTTGGGAGAAAGTTTGTGTCAGTTAACTGATACCGTTTATTTTAAATAGTTACTGACCAGATACCAAAATCTAAGGTAAAATGTGCAAATAAAGAGGTTATTCCATTTCATTTGACGTTATTCTAAAAAGTGTTGGTAATGTGTGAACAACAATACGAGCTTAGAAAATAACTTCTATTTTGAAATCATAGACAGACACTTATTTAATGTTATTTATAGTCTACGTATATATGTGCGAAAATATATGTTACTTTAAAATTAAATCGAGAATGTAAAGTTTAGTTCTGTAGTGTAAGCAGAGCTGCAGAGGTAAGAACTGATTGACTTCCACCTGACTGACAAAATACCAGGGACATTTCTCTCATGCCATGCACAATATGATCAGCTTGAATTATAAAAATTTATGTTAAAGTAAGTAAAAAATACACAATGATTGAATGAAACCACAAACCACAATTAGAAGGAACAAAAAACAATAACAGAACAATTGAATGAAAAGTTATTATGTTTATTGTACTAACGACATGCACATTTCAATGACATCATCCTCAGAGGGTTTTAACACTACTGAACTAAAAAAGTCTAATGTATACTCCGTCCTCCCCACTCCTCTCCGTTCACGCCCAATCACAACGCGTCTAGGTGGGGAGTAGGAAGAGCGACGTAAACCGTTACAAGCCATAATAAAATATAAATATATATTTCTGTTATTGTTTTTTGTTCCTTCTATTGGTTTTTCGGGATTTTATTGAATCATTCATTGTAAATTTATCGCCACAGTGATCAACTTTTGAAATTAAGTAAACAATTTTCGATTTTGTTCTTTTAGGATATCATCAAGCTGCTGAATAAATTTTAATTTCATACATGTTTGTTTCGTTTAAAAACAATTAAAACAAAGGCTAAACATGTTCTGGGGCAGCACGAGTGGCCTCTACACAAAATTATTAACAGCTAATTTTAAAATGACTAGTATCCGACAATGAGTTCGTATCGTTTCTTGGCATTAAAACGCCTAAAGTATAAACCGGAATTAAGAACGTCAGTAAAACTTATAACAGCGCTAAATAACTACTTCTGACACTTTAAGCTCCAAATTTATCGAATCACGTAAGGTGCGTAAATAGAAAAAAACCTTCTGAAACAGACATAAATTAATTAATTCCTGTTTTACCGGTTTCCAGTAATTTTCAGTTAACGCTGTCTGGCGGCCGCAATGTTAACTGCAATGCAGACATTTCCTTCCTTGTTCTTGTTTCAGTGTTAACTCGTAGATAAATAAATTAACTTACTATGCATAGAATAAATGTTCTTTGCAAGCTGAAGTGTCTACTAAGTGGAATATTCTTCTGACGAAAGCAAAATAATGAAGTTAAACTTTCCGGAAAATGAGATTTAATTCGTTGTTTGTAAGTTAAGAGGGATGATGTAATCTGAACTATTTAAAAACGTTTTTAAGTTGGCGATAATTTAGACTCGTCCGAGTAACATGGGTTATTTATTATTATTTTGCTAGTAAGCGCCGTGAAAAATCACAGGCAGATTAATTAGATACAAATCAGAAATACATCATTGATAAAAATAGTATTTTAAAACAACAAACTTTAACTATATCAGAACCCACTAAAGAATACCGTTGAGGGAGGGGCTTGTGTACATCGAGACCTTGAACGCTCCAATCGCCGTAGTGCTACGTTGTCACGTTCTTCCCGCGCTTCTGACTGTTTTTTTTTTTTTTTTTTTCGGAAGGGGAGGTATCTTCTTACAGAGACCTCTCAGCCAGCCTGAGAGGTACTGTGGGACTCGATCCGCTGCCGCGCGGACCCACTACCCACTAAACCATCCCCCTCTCCCCAAACTGCTCACAGGGGAGGAGTAACAGCGTCTAGGGAATATCCCTAATGACTGTAAGAGTCAATCTGAAACATAACAAAATCTCATTAATGGTGTAGCGGTGGCGGTCTTGAAGATGTCTCAACTCGAGACCGGCGATCAACGGAATCCAAGATCCATGCCTAAAACATCACTGGCATACTGGGGGTCCCGGAGCTCCGATGAAGGCACAATCCCGAGAACGAGTGAAGAAGTAGGGCTGGAACAGAAGAAGAAACAAGAGAAAATCATTCCCCGAGACCGGGCCGGCAGCAGAGCAGCTTAACCCGTACCTAGACATCACTGGCAGAGGGATCTCGGAGCTACGATGAAGGCCCGACTCGAGTTCCGAAGTGAAGAACTGGCTGGAACAGAAGAAGAAACGTGAGAAAATCATTCCTCGAGACCGGGCCGGCAGCAGAGCAGCTTGACCCGTACCTAAACAGCACTGGCAGAGGGATCCCGAAGCTACGATGAAGGCCCGACTCGAGTTCCGAAGTGAAGAGCTGCTGAAACAAATAATACAATGTATTAGCGCTTGAAGAAATCGCTACCCGCAGCCCGACCGACAGTTGGACTACGGGAGACTGGAGAAGAGTCGGCCGGCGTTGTGTGGTGAACGTCCGTCGAAGAAGAGTGCATTGTAAGGGTGTCTACGCTGCCCGCAGTAACCAACATCAAGTACCAGGAGAACTCCCCAATGAAGGCGTCCGCCAGCAACGGGAGTGTGGGTCCGTTAGTTGTGTTCGACTGACTGCGGCTGACTCAACACATTTATAATTATTTAAACTGTGCGATCAATCCTATTGGCCGCCTCGCAACGGTATTCTTTAGTGGGCTCTGATATAGGCCTACCTAACTATGCTGAGGGTGATTTTTAACTCGATAAGTGCGTAGAATTGTAGGCTATTGGATTATAAAGCAGCCGAAGGCCTATTTGTTAAAATTTTGTAATTATATCCTATATTTTAAAACACAAAATTAAAAATCTTCAGGACCGTGACTTCCATTGGACCAATTTACACAATTTGGGAATTGATCTACTCACGCCGGTGCTGAATAGCTGCCTCGTGTACGAAATATATTAGTAGAATTTGTTTGCACCTCAACCTCCAGCTTTGACTCACGCGCTCCTCCGTTCCGCTCACAGCGGAAATACTCGCTTTATGAGTTAACACCTCGACCTTGCGGCCTCTGGATGTGAGCTTCGCTTCGCTCGCAGCGTACAAACTTGGCATTTCGCCTCGGATCAGTAGATGCCACCAAGGTAAAATCCACCACATACGGAATTGGAACGAGTACTTTTATGGTATTCTTCGTTTTGATCGATTTTGGGGGAACCAAGCGAGCTATAAGGTCGCATAATAAAACAAAATGTGCAGAATAATATCCTACATTTATTTATTTGGATAAAACTCTAAAAAAGTTAGATTTTCGTAGAAAAAACCTCAAAACAATTTTACTTCAGGTTGTTTAATATTTTTCTAACGAACTCGTCCGAGCGACTTTGACAACCAACGTGTGTACCAAATCGGACTTAAAACGAGACCGCTAGATTGCGAAAACATATATACATGTATATGTATCCATATAAATATCATTTTTAATGACACCCTAAAACGTGTTCAGAGGACCATGATCGGTGCTCATTTACTACTCCCGACCTTAGGTCTCATCATAAGGGTCGCTGCAATAGCTCATTTTTCCTATGGAAATTCGCTAATAATGCAGTAAAAAGTAGGCCTAACTACTTATAAGTAGGCCTATGCCTAAATAATGGCGTAGTGTCGTATCTGTTGTAAAAACACCGCCTCTTATCGAAGAACCAATCAAAACGTCACAACACTCTGTCCGTGTATAGAACTCATTTGAGTGCAAGTATGGATAATCAGCCGGGCAAAAGTAGTCTATCTGTCTCCAAAATTTAGATTTTTCTAATTTTAAATAGTTTAAACCGTCATGTTGACAAAAAACTCTGCATCAACAAAAGGAAGTAGATTAGGCCTATATTTTGCCAAACAACATTGCATTGACAAGGTCGTGTCCGATTCTGTGAAGGACGGATGAATTGTATCATTAATCTGATTATTTTTAATTATAATCATGACCTGCCTCATTATTTTGCGTTGTTTATAGAGTGAAGGGTATGTATGATGACCAAACTCACGAACCACTAATGACCGGACTCGCCATAATCAGTATTGTATACGTACCAGATCGACAAGTTAGATACCGTTCATTACGTTGTCTAACGTGCAATTTTTAATTAGTTTATCTGTCGGGACTTGCAACACTAAATTAAAAACTCACAATTTTTAAGAAACACATCTCTTTTCAGACTGTACAGAGTGTATTTTAAAATAAATAGGACAATATTTGTATCTTGTAAAAAATAAATATGACATCAAAATTTGATAGGGAACTTTCCCTTGTTTTTTTTTTTTTTTTTTTTTTAGATGAAAAATAAGCAGTTACAATAATATTATAAATGGCAACCATTTTCCAATACGGTGGTCAACTTTCGAATTTCTCAAGGAACACATTAATAAGTATAATAACAGTAAAGTAGGTAAAAGGATATACCGGTAACAGTTGTTGATTCTCATTGTTGAAAATTGTTGATGAACCGAAATCCTCTGCTTATTACAACTTCTAATTTTAAATTATAGTGATCAATGTTTTTGCACTTTCATACTTTGACTTTCTCCCCCCATACGTAGTATATGGAGAGAGTATTGTTTTCGTCAAAATTTTCGAATTTGAATTTTTAGTGGAATTATCTGTTTTGGTGCTCCCTGAACCCCAAAAAAGTTTTAGTGGAATTATCTGTGTTGGTGCTCCCAGAACAAAAACATATTTTTAGTGGAATTATTTCTTTTGGTGCTCCCTGAACCCCAAAAAAGTTTTAGTGAAATTATCTGTGTTGGTGCTCTCAGAAAAAAAAATATTTTTAGTGGAATTATTTCTTTTGGTGCTCCCTGAACCAAAAAAGTGTTTCTTTGTGATGTCCGTCCATGTGTCTGTGTGTCTGTTATGATGTGTACAGAGTTGGAGACCATACCAATATTCCGATTTTGATGAAATTTGGTGTGTATTTGTAGTTCTGGAATATCTCCAGGCATTTTTTCCCATTTTTTCAAATTTTGAATTTTTAATGGGTTTTACCCCTTAAAAATTGCAAAAAAAAAAACAAGAAAAATACAAATTTCTCAAAAACGGCTCTAAAGATTTTGATAAGATTTGGATTATTTGTAGCCCTTATTAATGTAGACTACCATATGCAAAAAACCCCATCTTTCAAAAAATTATTGTTTAGGTAATAAAAATAATAATAATAGCTGATTTTTGGGGGTTTTGACCAAAAACGGGGTTGTTTTTCAAATTGTATCAAAATCTTTTTTTTTGCATCTATACAGGCCTAATTGACATGTTTGGTGCAAATTTGTTCGAAATCGATAGAATAGTTTTAATAATAATAATAATATTATATGATATAATAGGTGTATACAATATGGATGTGTGTTACATGCATCTAATATTTTCCATGGTATGTCCTACTTTTGCAATTCTAAATAACCAGCTCCTATGCTACTCTTGGGAAGGTATAAAGTTTCAACTGGGAGAAAGTACGTGGCAGTTATCTGGTATCGTTTATTTATAGTTATTTCTGTGCATAGTCTTTTATTTTCATTATTATTATTTCCTTTTAATAATAATTAGATAAATCAGCTGATAACTATTATCATGTTACCAACTTTATTTTGCTTGCATGACAAATGTTTAGTTTTGTCTCATAACTCCTTTGAATAGTGGTTGTACAAAATTAAAATGTTAATTTAAAGGAGACGTTTACATGCATTACTACTTTTTAAACTGCTCGTATGAAGAAAAAAAAACACCAAGAACAAGAAGTCTTTAAATCACTAATTGTAAAGGCAAAATCACATAAAACATAGGGTGTTCCACTAAACATTTCAAAGTTGGCCACCATTTTGGAAAATGGAGGCCACTTTTATATTTATGTCTGTCTGTCTTTTCTTTCTTTCTGTCTGTTTGTCTATCTGTTTTGTTTGTTCGGAGTAATCTCCGAAATGGCAGAGCCAATTTTTACAAAACTTTAATTTGCATGTAGACTACTTTTCAGTGATTAATCTAGGATCCTTTTATACTGGAAATATTTAGGGGTTCTATTTAAAAATTATGAAAAAAATATGGGTTGTACGGGGCACGCGATCATTATAATTATAAATAATTCTACTACGAAGCTGAACAGCTGGCGTGAGTTGAGCAAATTTCCAAAATTAAATTTATAGGCCTATGTTTCAGAGTTTCGTCCAACAATTTGGGAAATATGTCTACTCACGAGGGTGCTGAATAGCTGCCTCTTTGTACGAAATATATTAGTGGAATTTGTTGCGCCTAAGCCTACAGCTTCGACTCACGCGCCCCTTTGTTACACTCGTAGTGGAAAAACTCGCTTTGCGAGTTTGCACCTCGGTCTTTTGGCCTTGTGTTATGAGCTTTCCTTCGCTCGAAACGTAAACACTCACCCGTTGGCGTCGGATGAGAAGATGCACCTAAGGTAAAATCTCTCACGTGTCTTTGGACCGGGTACTTTTTTAGTATTTTACGTTTCAATCGATTTTGGGAGAACCAAGCGAGATATAAGGTCGCGTAAAAAAACAAAATGTGCAGAATAACATGGTACATTTATATTTGTAGAAAAACTCTGAAAATCATTCTCGTAGGAACAATCTCAACAAATAGTTACAAGGTCAAAAAATGTGGTTCCGTTTGTTGGATTTTTTTTCTAACGAACTCGTCCAAGAGACGTACACAACCAACATGTGTACCAAATTTGGACCAAATCGGACTTACAATGCAGCCGCTAGAGTGCGAACATACATATATATATATGATTTGTAATGACACCCTAAAACGTGTTAATGGAACCATGATCGGTGCTCATTTGCTACTCCATAAGGGTCACTGCAATAGCTTATTTTTAATATGGAAATTCGTTAATAAAACAAATAATTTGGATCAAAAGCATAACACTTTGACAAGATTATCTGTGTTTTAATTTTACTGTATACGCTGGTTTAACCGTTAAATATATATCAAAACAGTATGCAATAATGTGAAATGTACTCTTAGATGTTAATACACCTCAAAACTTGAATTGTAATGTTTATGTTTGTTCGCCAGTTATGAGTAACTAACTGGAGTAAAACAGGATTTTTAAAGTTTATTGGTGCATAGCTAATAATTTACTTAGGCCTAAAAGGGAAACATATAGATCAATTCGGGCGAAATTCATTGTGCGTTTTTAGGGCTTGAAACTCGGATCTAAAATCGGGTTTTTTAATTGCTTTTAAATAGGAGTTCACAATATTTACCCGATAGTCCTGGGATCTACGAGTGAAGTCGCAGGAACTGTCTAATTAGTTAATAAAGCCTTTATAATATTTGAATTACGATAAGCAATGAATTGTTAACACATTTTTAATATAAAGTCATTGATTATTCTAGCTAGTTCACTATGAACATGGTGAGACTGACGTTGAGAAATTGTTGATTTAAAAATAGAAATGTGTAAGTATGATTTAAGTACAAAAATGAACACTTACAACGTATTTCGTTTGTTTTATTTAACGAGATAGATTTGCATTGCTAACGCGCAGTAAAATCATTTCTTGGAATTTCCATTGCAAAAGTAGAAAATTAAATTAAACTTAGCCCCAGCTCTTCTACTTCATATAAATGACGACAGGCAGGGCATTCAGCCCTTGGATACAACTTCCAAATTAAATGTTTACATTCCCTTGCATTCATTTTTCTTGATTATTTCCAAACCTGACACTTCACATTAACTGGATACACTACGTAGGTCAAACTCAAAAACAAAATACTTATGTATTACCGTGAAATAAAAGTGCAATGTAGGCTACATAATTTATTTGTTTTACATGTGATCTTAAAATGAGGAAAGCATTGTTTCAAAACACCCACAAATTAAGTAAATAACCATTAGTAATCTTGTCTCCATGTAACCAAAGTAACCATATGCTAATCTCATATGGTTATTTACACTTTAAAAAAACTTAAACATGATATTTTTTATGTCTGTTGCCTAGTCTAATCTTCAGAATGGCTTAACTAATTTTGACGAAACTTTCAACAACATGTAGAGGACGTTTCAGACACTAATCTCGGCTACTTTTTTATCCCGGAAATGTTTATAGGGTTCCTTTTTAAAAAGTAAAAATAGTTTTTCGAACGGATGCGACCATCTATATAAAAAGATGTAATTGTGCGTTTGTTCAAAATCGCTAATCTCCGAAAGTACTTCACCGATTACTTTGAAATTTTGACACAACGTGAAATTCGAATACACACGTGTTTTTATAAACTTTTTTCAAACAGCAGCACCTTTTTGTTTTTGTAAATCAAAATGTAAATGTGCGTTTGTTCGAAATCGATAATAACCGAAAGTTCTTAACTGATTGCTTTGAAATTTCGGCAGAAACCTTCATCTAAATACAAGCGAGTTTTTATATAATTTTTGAAAAACTGCAGTATCCATTTAATATAAAAACAACGAAACATACACTCAACATTTAATACGATTTCATTTAAATAATTTACAAAATATGTTGGTAATTAAAAATGTAATAGTAGGCTACTTTATTAACAAAAATGAAAGCGCCATTACATATAATGTTTATTGCCTATAATAATAACAGTGACAGTCAGCTGTTTCCTATAATATTTCCTCTATCAGCTGATTTCAAACTAAAAACAATAATTTGTATTTCTAAATTTTAAGATAGGTTTTTGAGAACGACGCCATAATATGTTGAAGTAAAGACAACTCACACTACCCTATACTAAATATGTTATGACAAAGATTTAAAATAAACACCTTAATAAATAGAAAAGTTTTATTTTTAAATTGTACATTTCATTTATATGCTTTACAAAGCTATGAAAATATGAAACCTCCAAAAGTTTATAAACGTTTTAAGTTCGTGTAATACTAATGAATAACTAAAAAGAAAAAAATATAGGTTAATTCGTTTGTAGATATTGACATATAATACATTTTGAACAACAACGAAATTATAAAAATTTATTCACACAGATTAACCACTGACCAATTGAGCCAATTTACTAAATTCAAATTATGTGTTGTACTGTTTCAACCAATTGGGAAATTGTCCTACTCACTATGGCGCTGAATAGCTGAACACGTGTACGCAATATTATATTAGTGGAATTTGTTTGCACCTCATCTTCAAGCCCCCTTTCACTCGCTGCTTCGTTCCGCTCTCAGCGGAAACATTCGCTTTGCGAGTTTGCACCTCGACCCAGCGCCTTCGCATTATGGACTGCTTCCCTTCGCTCGCAGCGGACTATCTCGGTTTTTTATGGTATTTTACGTTTTTATTCATTTTGGCTGGAAATAGACATAAAGTCATGTAAAATACAAAATGTGCAGAATAATCTCTTACATCTATATATATAAAAGCGAAATACCACTCACTCACTCACTCACTCACTCACTGACTCACTCATCACGATTTCTCAAAAACTACCGAACGGATTGAAATGAAATTTGGTATGTAGCTTCCTCTAGGGCCATAGGTGCTCACTAAGAAAGGGTTTTAAAAAATAGGAAATTTTAGGGGGGTTTGGGGGGTAAAAATTACTAAATCACGATTTCTCCAAAATTACCGAACAGATTGGAATGCAAATTGGTATGTAGCTTCCTCTAGGGCCAAAGGCGCTCGCTAAGAAAGGCTTTCAGAAAATTCGAAATTTTGGGGGGGGGGTTTGGGGGGGGATCAAAGTTACTAAAATTATAATTGCAGATCTTTTATTATCATGACAAAAGTGCTTTTATTATTTAAGATCTATATATACAAATACCGCCAAATACCACTCACTGACTGAACACTTAAAAAGAATACAATTACGTTAAAAAGACTGAAAATACCAACCACCACGGGCAATTCCGTACGGGTCAGCTAGTTTAATATAAAACTCCTCCAAAAACGTTTC
>JAGFPH010008930.1:40480-51135 GCA_018207615.1 Philaenus spumarius
CTCTCCCAATAAGAAGTGCTATGTAGTATATTCGCGTTGCGTACATACATATATATATATATATATATATATATATATATATAATACATACTATATCTCGAGTGGTAACGGTCGCGAATTCAATGCTTTTTCCCCAAGCAAAAAGTGCCCAACGCCGCTAAAGAAGTTTTCACTTCAAAAATCAACTTCACAAGAAATTATAACGATTGAAGTTGTAAACATAACCTCAAACTATAATATAAACTGGGTTTACAGATGATGGGTGAAATCAGCTGTTATATTAAATGTTACTCCACGTACGTACGCTCGTACATTCGCTTTTATAGGAGTTGATTATATTTATAAGTGCACTTAAATTTTTTTGAAGGGTAAACTTATATCGGTGTACTACGTCATATAGCATATAGTTTTCTTGTTGCTAGAAGTAAATCAGATTTTACCTAGTCGCGTTTCACCATGCATTTTGTGAAACGCTATAATTTTTGATTTTAGAAAATTTTCATTAGTCAAATTACATAACATCGATAAAAAAAAAGTTGTCTCTTGACATTTTAAGATATAGCGTTAAAATTTTTATAAAATAATCTATTTTTAAGACACAAAACACAACATATTATTATGATAATATTATCGTAATAAATTATATTGAATTTACTGTACCGATTCATCAATTGACTGTACCTGCACATAGGTAGTGCATGAAAAATCGCAAAACAAGTTCTTAATTTGATAAAGATTACATAAATTATGGTCTTCATAGTACAAGAGGATCCGCTCCTGCACGTTTCTCCCAGAAACTCCATCGCGAAGCCATTGTAAATAGGTTATTGTATACTTCAAATTTACACCAAAATTATGATTTGAGCGGTGACCTAAACATAGCTAATGTAAGACAGAGATCGATATAGACACGACCATCTCCAACAATTGGAATTGCTGCATGTGTTGTAATTTCACCATTAAGGTTTAAATAATCAATGATAAAAATGTTAAACAAATTTTGATATTACAAACTAAAGGAAACAATATAATATGTAACACCAGATGTCCGACTTAAGCCGTTTGTTAGTTTTTAAATGATCTAAAAGAAAGCGCTAGTTGTGAAGAATAATTAAATGATTCTAAATCTGCAAAATTGATAGAAAACAAACGGCTATTGGTTCATGAATTTTCACTGTTTTATGCTTTAAAATAAATACCTTGCAAAATCCTTTCCATGACCCCATTAGAAAGTACCTTCAAAATTTCGTACCTTTATCTTAAGTAGTTTTTGCTTTAGGCCTACGTTAATAATTCTATGCCCGTCAGTCAGGACAAAGGAGCGTATGTAGAAGTTTTCTATAAAACCATATTTAACTCTTTATTTTGTTGATTGCAAGTTTTAATTTTAATTGACGCCCTGATGTTTGTTTTCAAAAAAACAAACTTGATTACAAATTTGGTTAAGATTGTCTTACCCAACGCACTGTCAATTGATAAATAACAGCAACTGATAAGAACATATAAAAAAACTATAAAATAATATTAATTATCACGAAATAAATTTACAAAAAAAGACAAATGAAATTAGAAGGCAATTCATCGTACAGCGGAAGCCCGAAACAGATGTACAGTATTAGGTTACAAACTCAAGACAGCATACGGCAGCATTTCCACGTACGTAGGCCAAATCCACAAGAGCAGAAAATACGACAAATGCACCGAAATCGTTATAGGTTAGGCATATTAGGATTATCAGAAACAAGTTTTGCTATAGTTTCGATTTCCTCACCCTTTTTGCTTTTTGGGTCGCAGAACACGAATTTAAAGTTTTCTGGCAAAAAGTTTGCCCGGAACTTTGTTTTTTGGGCACTTTTTGACCAAATTTTGGCCCTTTTTTCAGTTTTCGGAGTATATCTCAATAAGGAAGGGTTTTTTCGACAAACCCATTATACACAAAATTAAAGTAGACAAAATTGCCTACATTTCTTATCAAAAGTTTTTTTTTTTTTGTAAGACTAACCGTTTCGCCGCTAGAGCGCGCCCGAAAGGGGCCATATTTTCATAACCGGTGAAATTGATCGATTACGCGGAAATCGCCCTTGCTGTGATACTTAAATGTTTAAAAATGTATTAAATTATACAATTTATGTGATATAAAAGTAAATTTTTCATAAATAACGTTTTTTTTTCAAGACTAACCGTTTTGCCGTTAGAGCTTGCTCAGAAGGGGCCATATTTCCATATCTGTGAAACTTCCAATATAGAAAAAACAGGAGCCTGAAGGTACAAGGAGGCCTGATTCATGGGCATGGGGTTCAAGAAAGTATTCAAACCAGATGGACCATGTCATTCACTAATTAATAGATTCACTTATAATTAACATATTTGAAGAATTTTTAATAATATATTTAGATTTTCTAAACTCAAAACGTCTCTGTAATTATTAACACCTAGTCTCTGGAGTACTCTCACAAGCCAAGAGAAACGCACCCCTAATTGTCTAGGCTAATTTTGGTGTAGCCAACAGAAAAGTTAAATGTTTATAGGGGTGACCGGACATTAGACCACATGGACATTCGACCACAGCGGACATTCGGCCACACTTTTATTCAACTACCTGGGTTGGGTTAGCTAGGGATATTGTCACTGCCCTAGAGTCGTGTCCTACTGCTCTACCATTCAAGGGTATGTGTTTAATTTAGCTTGTCAATCAAAACTACTATAAATACACAAACCTTAACTTTTTCCTTTATAAATATAGTATTTATACACTTCACTGATGCCGGGAAAGCAATGTTTAACCATCTTTAACACGTACAATATTAAAAACTATTAAATCAAATGTTCCTTACGAGAATTTACATTGTAAAGAGCCGACAGGTTTTTCTCAGCGTTCTCCCAGCGTTGCAGGATTTGTCTTGTTCTTTTTTGTGTAGAAACGAACAGTTTAGCCAACTCAACTAAGTAAACATACTGTGACTAAATACTATAGGTTAGACCTTTTAGTTTTTTTTAATTTTAATTATATAATGTGATAATAACGAAATATAATCATACTGTTATCGGCCAGAGTAAGTAAAAAGTATACATACTGTGACTAAATACTATAGGTTAGAACCTTTTAGTTTTTTTTTATTTTAATTATATAATGTGATAATAACGAAATATAATCATACTGTTATCGGCCAGAGTAAGTAAAAAGTATACATACTGTGACTAAATACTATATAGGTTAGAACCTTTTAGTTTTTTAAAATTTTAATTATATAATGTGATAATAACGAAATATAATCATACTGTTATCGGCCAGAGTAAGTAAAAAGTAAACATACTGTGTCTAAATACTATAGGTTAGAACCTTTCAGTTTTTTAAAATTTTAATTATATAATGTGATAATAACGAAAAATCTTCATACTGTTATCGGGCAGAGTAAGTAAAAAGTAAACATACTGTGGCTAAATACTATAGGTTAGAACCTTTTAGTTTTTTTAAATTTTAATTATATAATGTGATAATAACGAAATATAATCATACTGTTATCGGCCAGATTAAAAATGTGGTGAATTGTCCGTGTGGTCTAATGTACGGTAACCGTTTATAGTTAGATATTTAATTTAAAATTAATATCAAAGTCTAAAGTTTTGTAAAAAAAAGACCTTACATAGTATCACGGAGTAACCCCACTAAAACCTTGCACGGTGAAAACGCCTTGAAAACAAAAAAACCTTCTTACAACATATTACTATCCAGTTTCCAAGTTTTGAGTATTCAACTGCTGAATGCAAGGAAATTCCATCGTCTCTCCAAGCGTACAAAGCCGGAATGCATTTCATTAACCTAAGTCATAACCATAAACTGAGGTGTCACGCTTTGCAGGAAAATTCACCGTCTGTAACGAATGTTAAGTGATAAAGACAGGCAAGAGTTTTGAAATAGAAGGCATTACTTCATACCAGTATCCATTAATGACAAACCAGCCTTTACATTTTTCGAATATGTAATTTACATTTATTCTGTTTTCCAACAAAACACACCATTTTCTAAAAATTTTACTTTCTATGAAGGAATAATCAAAATTGCAACCGTAAGTGCTTGTTTCATAAAAGAAAGAGTACTGGCATATTGATAATATAAACATTAGTTAACTACAATTAGGTATGCCACTAGAAGACCTCGTGAACAATCGCGTGCAGTTTATATTGATACATGAGACAAAATATAACTTCAAAGTATTAATCAGTTTGAGTACAATTTTCCGCCAATCCTAGCTTAACCCTTTTGTTTGAGTTCGTCGACGCGTTTCGGAGTTCGTCCATTCTCGAGACCTACTTCAGTCGGATTATTGTACTCAAAACTGATCGTAATTATCCTAGCAGATATAATTTATATAATAATTTCAAAGGATTAAGTTACACGTGTTCTACAGCTAATATAGGCTACGGCAAATAATTTATTTTGAAGTTAGAAGTCGTTTAAAACTACTTAGACCTACAAACAACAAACTAAAATACTCAACCGGGTATATCCCATCGGCATTTTCGACGTGGTAAATGTACTGAGCCTGCAATTAAACATTTTACTCAAATACCTGAAATTAATTTTGGGAAAACAAAACAAAAGATGATACTCTTAATGATAGGCATACGTAAATCAATGATTTTAAACAAAAATATTTTAAATAGTTTTTTTTACGTCCTGCTGTTTTGCACTTTAAGGATAATGAAGACGGGACCTACAGTTTTACGTGGAATCCGAACAGCCAATGATGTCTGTTAAGAAACCATTTAGAAAATTAATCGGGGTCTAATGGGAATTGAACCCGGAACTTTTCCATTGATGGTTGCCATGACGATGGATAAAGATTTCACTCCTTAACAACCACGGCCATCGTGGCTATTTTTTAAATACAGTCATTTAACAACAACTATAGGCCTAGTATTGTTCAATTTACAATTCAATTAAGTTTTCATCAACGGTAGGCCATATTTTTGTGAACTAACAAAAGCTCGAACTTTTATGATTCTACTAGTAAATCCCCGTGAAAAATCACAGGCGGATTAATTAGATACACATCAGAAATACATCGTTTATACAAAAAACAACACACTTTATCTAGGCCTACCTAACTATGCAGACGGGGATTTTTAACTCGGTAAATGTGTACAATTATAAGGACTATAAAACTGTAGGAATATTTGTTAAGATTTTGTGTTTATGTATATTATTATATATATTTTTAAAGAAAGATAAAAATATTATCTTTTAATTGCCTTTCATTTCATATTTATAGATCAAATGATTTATAAGTTATTAATATTGTAGGCTATATTATTGATTGAAGTTTAAACATAACCCCAAAGTATAATCTACACTAGGTTTTGTTTGCGTATTACAGATGATGGGAAAAATCGTCGCTGGAAAATTTGGTAAAAGTAATGGGAGATTTTGGGAGGGCAAAGTATTTGAATATGGGAAAGAGGGGGGGGGGGGGGGATGGCTTGGTGGAGGATGGGGGTTTGGAAGCTAAGGGGATGGAATGTGAAAGGGAAAGCATGCAGGCTATGCGGGGGTAATAGTTCGGCACAACAATTATTTTTAAATTGCAATAAATTAAAAAAAATACGTTCTAAATTAATTGACAAGCACTTAAAATTATGGATGTCTGAGGAGAATAATTATGTAATTATTGGTAAAAGCAATGACGATCAGGTTATAAAGGACGTCGGGTTGTTTAGGGCAATAATTAGAAAGAAATGGAATGAGGTAGATATGTAAGCGGGTAACGGTATGGAGATAAATTTTGACGTTTGTACATAATTATTGTTTATAAAATTATTTAAAATTGTTAATATGTATAGAATTTATTTATAGAAATGGTGTTTTAGGATGAAGTATGATGTAATTGTTTTTGGTTGGATTTATAT
This sequence comes from Philaenus spumarius, assembly GCA_018207615.1. NCBI lineage: Eukaryota > Metazoa > Arthropoda > Insecta > Hemiptera > Aphrophoridae > Philaenus > Philaenus spumarius. Next base: position 46,388 of record JAGFPH010008930.1, read on the forward strand.
ATATATATATATATGTTATTTATACTTATGTATAGTGTACGCCAGACTTAAAGAGAAAGGGTCAGGTAGGCTGGGACAGCCATAAACCACTGTTGACAAATCACCTATTGTTGTGATGCGGGTGGGCAGCCCCCTTGCCTGAGTAATTAACTACTGCCGCCTGGAACTTCTTGTTTGGTTGTTTTGACGATCATATTGCTCTGTTATTAAATGGTTATATAATTGTTACATAACATATTTATAGGCACAACACAATAAATAATAATAGGTAAAAATTAAATTAATTAATTTCTAAACTGAGTATTGGAAAATTACTAAATCTATTTGCTGATTGTACGGCACATCCCATGCTTTTTTTAAAAATTAAGAAAAAAACTACACCATAATATATCTACGACTTCCAATGGCTGGCTGGTTTAAAGATGGAAACATGCTGGCCGCTTAAAATATAAACTGAACTGTTTGCTTCAAATCCAAACAATTTAATCCATAGTATAAGCGGCCAATGCCTTGTTATCTTTATTTTTTAGTAACACATATACATATCACATACAAAGATATCACATATTTATTTTTGGATCACATACTAGTTAAAACTAACTTTACCAATATTTATATAATGCAAAAGTATGGGAACAAATTAATAAAATAAATTAATGAAAAATATTTACAACAATGATAATTTAAACTTTACAACACATTTAATTACAGTACATTATATATTTACAAGAAAAAGCCAACTGTCCAGATTTAAAGCAAATTTCAAAATAAAATAAAAGTTTTGTTACAATATAAGTGTTGAAAAAAATATTACTATACACAAATGACAAATAAATATTTAAAACATTAATTTACACTTTTACACACTTTAACTTAACCTGGCTGGCTGGTTTAAAGATGGAAACATGCTGGCCGCTTAAAATATAAACTGAACTGTTTGCTTCAAATCCAAACAATTTAATCCATAGTATAAGCGGCCGGAAGAGCCATAAACCACTGTTGTCAAAACACCTATTGTTGTGAGGCGGATGGACAGTCCCCACGCCTGAGTAATTGACACCGGAAATTCCTCGGGCAGCCCTCAGACTAAGACAAATAGTAATGGGGAAATCCCGTTACGAAAAACGGGTTTTCCAACTATTTCCTTCGATCAGTTCAGTGTTAATCTGTCAACTGCACTGTTAACATGTGGCGTCCGTGGAGTGATCCCCCAGTGAGGGAAGTTAATTGTGTCGACGAGAGTGATAAACGGACCGAAACTCCGGAACCGAAACTTGTCGCAGGGCACGGCGTATATTTCAGTAAAGGTCAGCAAGCAGCTGTTTTGTCAATGGTAAAATACGCTAAGAAACATGGTGCGATAAATCCTGTAAAAGATACTGTAAAAGTGCTCGGGGTGTCACCGGCTTCGGTGTACCGGGTTTTGAATAAAGGAGTCACGTCCCCGAAAAAAAGAGGAAAGGCACCTGGAAAATATCGTTTTCAAAGAGTTGACGATTTCCAATGGAAAATAATCCAAAGAACGATTTATGATTTTTATGCACAAAACTACGTCCCGTCCGTTACAACATTGCACAGGAAATTAAGAGAAATTGACCCTGATTTTAGTTATAGCAAAACGACTCTCCGGAGAATGCTAAAAGAATTGGGATTTAGATTTAAAAAGCTAGATCGCCGTGGTAAGATAATGCTTTCGAACAGAATTCTTATTCTACGAGATCGTTTTTTGAACAAAATGGATCAACTCAGAAGAGATAAACAACCACTAATTTTCCTGGATGAAACATGGTAAGAAATGAACATTTCAAAATCTATTTAACATGGTTCGTTTTTTAACTAAATTGATCTTTTTGGATGAATTTTAATCAGTTATTATTTTTTTATAAAAAAGCGGCTCTAACGGTTTTGATAAAATTTGGCTTATTTGTAACTCTTAATGTACCTTACCATATGCAAAAAAACTCATCTTTCTAAAAATTCTCGATTAGCTATATAGCCCAGTATATAGAGGATAAAAAAAGGGGTTCAGCTTACATTAATTGCGGTAAAAGATTTTTTTTTCTAGGATCGTTTGGTATTGTGTGGGTATGCCAAATCTAATTTTGCGACCTCGAAAGTGGGGGGGACAACTTTTGGGGGGCAAAAAACCTCAAAATTTTCGGACTTTTTCCAGTTTTTCGCTTATAACTAAAAAACGGTACATATTATGTAAAAAATAGATCTGTAGTAAATTAAAGAGGACAAAATTTCGCGTCGATTAAAAAAATAAAATTTAAAATTGGTCCAGTAGTTCGATTTTTATGGGGATCCAAAAAACAGCAAATTTTTCCAACTTTGCCAAAAACTGTGTTTTACCCATTTTCAATGTGCTGTAACTTTCCAACATCAAATTTTATCACTACCCCTCTCCCTAAAAGTTGTAGAGCATCAATCCCTGAGTTCAAAAAACACCGATTTTTCTAAATTGACCAGATTTTGAAATTTTGTCAACTCATAAAGCAAAATTGGGGAAAACCTTAAATCCACACAATCGGGGTTTCGCTCTTTTTCGATGTCTATGAGTCCGGAAATCAATTCTGAGGCTTAGGTATGTCATCTGAATGCATCTGGAAATTATTTTAAAAGAATTTTGTGAAAATTTTAAAATGTAAATAATTATTCCTGACTTTTAATTGTAGTGCTGGTTTCTTGTTCACAGGTGTCTTAAAAGTCCCATGCCCCCCTTTAACTTTTGTGTTTGTTAAAACAAACAAATATCCTTTGGGGAACTATACTAACTTAACCCAAAGTATCTTTTGAAACAATCGGAAATTTTGAGTGTCCCCTAAAAAAGGGGGATTTTGGGGGCAACTCAAAATTTTTAAATGGGAAGTATGGTCATGTGATACCTCATTTTAAAGGTCTATTTAAGACTAGGCAAATGACATAAAGAAAATAAAAATCGGACAACCAAAAACAAAATGGTGACCCTAAACGTGTTAAAATAAATCGACATAAAGTTGCTAATATCGCGAAAAGGAAGAGAAATTCTTACTTATTTGTTTATTTTTATTTCCAACGTTAAAATTGCTTAAAATACAACACATAAAAACACTTATATCTACATACATAAACAAATTACAATTTATAACTTTAAAAAAACATTAACCTTTGCATACAAAAACATAAAGCCGACTACAGAAATACATACAGGCTTCATCACGCATAACCGCAAATAAAAAAGGAGACAACAAAAGGTACCTCTAAATCTAAGCCTGTGTAGATTATTGCCGAAAAAAACAAAAATAATGAACAAATATTTAAAATTTTGGTCGTTTTGATGGTCTTGGTTGAGGTTCTTTTTCATCAGGCTGGTTGGCGTTATTTGCTGACTCAGATAGGACATCGTCAGTATCTTTCTCCTCAACTTCCTCGCTGCAAAGTTCCTCATCAGGCTCATCATCATCTTCCTCCTCAGCGAGGTCGTCGTCCAAGTCTACGTCGAGTTCCATGTATGGACCGTTTGTGCAAAAACTTCCCACACAGTTCTTGTACACAGTGGTGCACTTGAGGCCTGACTTTCGGCAAGTGCATGCACTGGTACATCCCTTTTTGCACCCGAAGAACACCAGTTTCAGAAGCTCTTGGGGAGCAGATTCTTTCATTGTAAGAATTGGGATAAGTCCGAGGCTGTCCCGTCTCCAACCCCATTCAAGAGGGTCTAGCGTGTTTCCCATCCACCACTGAACCTGGAGGAATGTTCTGTAACTGTGCAGGTCCGCAGCGTCGAGTGTTGGATGATTCGCCCTTCTGATAGCAGCAAAGAATATAAAAAATGCTTCTGCCGATTACCACCAGGTGAGAACTATTTAGCCTGTCTTTCCTATATCTTTTTAATTCAATGAGGCGGAAAGGTATTACATTTTTCTTGATTTGAAGAATTAATCTTAAATAGTTTGTTCCAGGACATGAACGCTGAATTATTTGAGTCCTGGTTTGAAAACCACCTGCTGCCAGGTGTAGATGAATGTTTCCCTCAGAAGAAATGCGCAATTATCATGGATAATGCACCGTACCATAGCCGTCTTGCCCGAAAGACTCCAACAATGAAAATGAAAAAGGACGAAATATTACAAACTCTGGAAATCCTAGGCATCGACATACCAGTGGGACCAAAGAAACCAACAAAAGCCGACCTTATCAAGCTGTATAAGGTAATATATGTTTATTCAAATGTACTATCTAAAGAAATAAGTTCAGTGACTTATTAGATAATATAACAAATCCAAACAGTTTTACTTAACTATAACGATAAGTAAATATACTTGGTCTATAAAATAACAACAATCAACAATGTAAGAATACGCTGGATTATATTTAACCTATTTGTTTTAGGATGCTGAGATTGAAAAACAGTATGTCGTTGACAATATCGCAAAATCAAAGGGACACGAAGTAGTGAGGCTTCCTCCTTACTATTGTATTTACAATCCAATAGAATTGATTTGGGCATCTATTAAGAAAGAGATCCGGCAGCACAACACATCTCCATCCATCAGCGCCAGCGTCATCACTCTGACGAGAGAAGCCATTTCTAAAGTCGCAGTAGAACTTTGGAGGAAGTGTTGCGAACATGCGGCAAAAGAAGAAAGGAAAAATCTTACTGTTCCAGACGAGCCCTTTATCATCAACATCAACGACGAAAGCAGCAGCAGCGAAGAAGATGAGGAAGGGGACGTGGATATAGGTTGCGCGCTGTTAGTTTAGGT
>JAGFPH010008931.1:0-22332 GCA_018207615.1 Philaenus spumarius
TTGAAAAATACCTCCCCTACACGGTGGTATCTTTTATTTTTCTCTATATTCATCATAGCTCGAAATATTAAGGATAATCGAAAAAAAAAGATAATCGATTTTTTTTCGACTTTGGGAAATCGATAGACTGGTAAACTTTTTTTATGTTAATGTACATACTTTAAGGTACTTATAAAAAAAAATCAGCCATATTGCAAATTACTGGTAGTTTTAACCTATACCGACAGGGCTATATGTAATCTGTCTATTCAGATCTCTGAATTACAAATTCAATTTCTAAATGTAAATCGTAAAACGCTTAAATCTACGCAGAACCTACGCACTTACCAAACAGAACCGGCAGGAAAAAACTTAATTTTAATCTAATATTTTTCCAATATACTCTTTTTAAAAGTATACTTTACTTGTAATTTTTAAATACGGTTTGAATGTTTTGAATTTTAATTTGAAGAGTAAACAAAGAAAATCCTCAACCTAATCGAACTCAACAAACAGAAAAAGCCAAGCAAACACTAGCAGAAGAAAAACTATGTTAAATTACGAAGGTTTATTTATTTGGATAAAATTTAATCCCATAGGCAGTTTATACGCTTTCTAAGAAATGGATGTGAGCGAGAGAGAAGGTAAGACAGTAAGAGGAGATACATTTTAATTAAAATGCCTTCCTTCTTCCATGTTTTTAATTACAAAATTAATTTTTTCTTGTTTATCTTATAGGGATACAATTTCATGTTTTTTCTTCTTCAGTATTTTGGTCCATTATTTCTACTGAAACGCTACTTTAACTTATTGTACTATAGGCTTATGAAGCAGAAAACACAAATATAAAAAAAAAACAATGTTTGGCTATTACCATTATTACAATCCCAGAATCATCAAAACTCTTGGGAATCGTTTTCATGAGAAATTAAACTGCAGTTTTTCCACAAGTAAGACCGTGTATTATGTTTACCTTTATCTACACACAGCAGATCTGGCGTAGCCATCTGGGGTAATTATGTAGAGTTCATACCATATTCTTGTGTACAAAAAAAACTATTGTAATTATAAAAAAAATAATAATTTGTAATTTGAAGTGTAAATAAGTTAGATATTCGTGTAAAAATGTTTTTTTAACCCTGCCACGCATTTCTATTTTGAACATTTTGCTGTATTTTAAATCCAACAAGAGTGGAATCAGTCAGAACCAGCATGGGATATTCCTTCGTCAGCAAATACGACAATACCAAATTTATAGACTGACGGTGTTTGAACATGGGGTGTATTACCTAGCTTGTACAATAGGCTGCCTCAGTATTTGAAACAAATGTATTCTAGTAATGAGTTTCAGGAAAATGTTAATAGATAGCTTACTGAGCGGGAATTTTATTCTAAGAGATCCTTGGTAAGTAGCCTTTAAGGATATACAATTTTTGTTCAATTCCTTTAAGTATTTGTTAGTATTATACTTTCGTTTAGCTTGTGTCTATGCGTTGTATATCTTGTATATTATTTTATTGTTCATTTCAACTACTGAATTTGTTAAAATATTATTGTATTTTGTGTGCAAGTATTTTGTGTACGACATCTCATATGTATTGTTTAGTAAAATCTGATCACTAACCTCCACAATCTTAATTATTATTTTGCCGGTCAGGAAGAGTTCCCGCTAAAAACCGCCATTTTGACCTCCGCACATATCTACTACCTACATTCTGTTTTACATTGGATTCCGTCTTTGACGAACCAGTATTTATCCGCCGCTCTCGCCATAACTATTTTTAGTAAAAAAAACCCGTCTTCGAGTGTCAAAGACTTTGGAAACGCTACTAAGATTAGTTTTACAATTCTAGTAATTAAAATTAATTTCGTCGCCCTCCAGAACTATGGCTCTTAGTGTCCTCGCTTACAAACTTTAAACGCAGTAGCCCGCGTGCCGTTCCTCTAATTTGAACAAAGATTATAAACCAGGTCTTTATAATAAATCATGTAATTCATAAAGTGTCGTGTTGTGATAAGTGTACGTATGTGTGACTGTATTGTGTGGATATTTCTTCAAACCATCAACTGCAACCAGCGTGCACGCTTGGCCTGGACCTTCGCACCTCTGCAGTGATCCCAAGGTACGCTATTAAAATGTATATCCAGTACTAATAATTTGCAACTAACTAATTAATTAATTAATTTGTATATCATTTTAATGCCATTATTTACATAGCTTAAAATCTTTTCTACATTGTACTTCCTTCCGCTTTGCTGAACATTGCATGCCATAAATGAGGCAAATAAATCAATTCAAATAAACGGTGTCAGTTAACTGACACAAACTTTCTCCCAACTTACTGTAGTCAAAATAATATTGTTTTTAATCATTTTATTTACTACTTTTTAGAACAAAACAAAAAAAATAATATTCTACCTACGTCAATCGTATAAAAAATTATTGTCCCAGGCGGGATTCGATCGCGCGACCTTTGAATTACTGGCCGTGCTCGCTACCGTGGTGCTACCCCGTGCGGCCGCTGCCGTGATGCTAGATTGACAACACAAACTTGTTTATTTTTAAACATTTCCCCATAATTATAAAACGCCGAAGTTTTGATAAAAGCGGGTGGTGTCATTTTGTTTGGCATCTTAAGCACTATAAATACTGAAAATTTGATCAAAATCGTTAGAACCGTTTTTGAGAAATTTGCATTTTTGTCGTTTTTTATGGGTTTTTAGGGGTAAATTACCCTTACAAATTAAAAATTCAAAAAAATGAAAAAAACGCCTGGAGATATTAGGGTTTAGTACCTACATACCAAATTTCATGAAAATCGGATCAATAGTGTCCTCTCTGGTCGTGTATACATACAGACAGACTGACAGACAGACACCACTCTAAAAACACTTTTTTGGGTTCAGGGAGCACCAAAACAAAAATTCCACTAAAAATAATTTTGGGTTCAGGGAGCCCCAACACAGATAATTGCACTAAAAAATTTTTTGGTGTTCTGGGAGCAACAAAACAGATAATTCAACTGAAAATTCAAATTCGAACATTTTTACGAAAACAATACTTTCTCCATATACTACGTATAGGGTGGAGACAGTAAAAACCACCGGATTAGAGGTGTTATGTAGAAAAGAGGCCCTTAAACTAGAAATACCCAAATCTTAACTAATTTCCCGGGTATATTTAAGTTAAGGCCAAAGAAATACCTTCTTATTTGTATTAAAATTGTGGAAAGTATTTCTTCACATACTTACACAATATTCTTTACAAATCTCTGTGACCGCTTATGCAACGACAGAATTGTAGGCGAGGGTACCAAAAATGGAGATTGGAAACAGATATATAAATTATTTTGAAGTGTAGAATACAATTCCGAAGGTCAATTGCTTATTTTAGTTAAATCTTGTTAAATTTATTTTTAATTTAATGCATATTTTACCAAGCCTAAAGTAACAGGTAGTGTTTTTTAAAAGTATTTACGTTAACACTAACAATAGAAAGATAAGTGCGGCAAGTTTAATACATTTAGTCAACATGCAGTTTTGTAACTTTTCATTTCAGAATCTTCATTCAGAGCCTTATATTAGTATCAAATGTACCAAAAATAATCTTTAGTTATGATGGGCTGGGATATAAGTAGTACAAAACACACCAGATGGCTTCTTAATAGGGTTTTTTACAAGAAGGCGTGTCAGCAACACATAATGTGCCTTTAGTTTATCAAAGCACGTTTCTTTCCCTCATTCGCATAACAAAGCGTCGATATGTGCAGTTTCGATCGGCTGGTCTGCATCTGTAGTTCAACTTTAAAACTGGATATATAATTGGAAGGTTTTGAGAGAAAACCTTTAAGTATAACATTTTCGAAATTATATTGATCATGTTGATTTTGAAGTACTAGACATCGAACGAGATAATATTATACCATAAACAACATTCCACCTGTTTAGAGAATAAAATAAAATTACTAAATTTCCAAAGTGTATAATGATGAAAAAAAAACATCCTGTAAAAGCTGAATGTCAAGCAAAATGTCTTATATTCCAACACAACTGTAATGCAGCTTGCCAACGAAACTCTGCAGGTATGTGAGCAATACCAAACTCCCCAGTCTGCTTGGAATACTGCTTTCACACTTGTTAGAAGTCTAATAAGTACTTGTCAATGAAGTAGTGGAGTAAAAGTACTAAATATTAGTCGCATTCATAACTATTCACTTTAAGTTTAGAAAACTATATTAAAGTGCGACTGCTCCCGTTCAATTTGTCTGTGTATCAGTTATCTACATTGTCCTACATTTTTCATTACTTCTCCTAGAATTTGGCAACTAAGCGTTTCGACCTATATGTATATACATATATATATACTGTATTTATAAATGGTAAAGTTTGAGTTAATGTTTATCATTAAACTGTTTCATTTAGTTGTTTGGTTAAATAGTTATTTGGTTAATACAACTTTGGCTATAATCGCGCAAAGTGGACACACTTCAGTTGCCTAATTCGCACCCCTTATTTTTTCATGTTAAAACTCTGCACACACTTTTATTCCCTTTCAGATTCCAAGAGGATAATGGGGAAGGTTGACCACCGAAAGTAGAGTCCATATAAAATTACTAAAGCTAGCGACGAGGTTCGGAAAAGAAGATGGCTTGGAAGAAGGCCAGTAAAGAGTTTAATATTTCGAAAACAACATTTATGATGTTGTCCAACATGAAGTACAAAAGCAGAAAGAGGCAGACGTACGGTTTTTTGTAAAGACCTTGAAAAAGAACTGGTTCACTATTGTTTTGCTATGGAATCTCCTTTTTTTTGGGGGAGGGGGGCTTACTCGTAATGAATTGCGAAGAATGGCCGTACAATTGGCACAGAGGAGTACAACAAACGACTTTTCAAGGATGAAATCGCTGGTGAAAAAAGCGTGTTAGCCTTTTCTTAAACGTCACAAATCCAGACTGTCAAAAAGAGAGCCTAATGGAACATCTTACAGCAGGGCTCTTGAGTTTAACAAAGAAAAAACAGAACAACTCTATAACCTTCTGGAAGATGTTTATGAGAAAGGTAAATTCACTCCTTGCAGAATTTACAACGTTGGTGAAAGATACATTTCTGTGAAAAAGGGGACTCCACCAGGAACAATCTCTGCAGCGCACCCTTCGGGGTGGATCCAAATCAACTATTTCAGTCAGGGGGTTTCGGCTCTTCATCGAGTTTGCCAATCCTACAAAGGAAACCCTAAGCGATTGCTCTTGGATTGCCACTTTAGCCACACACAGAATATTGATCTGATCGACAGAAAAACTAATCATGGTACCAATGTGTCGTTGCCACCTCACTCCTCACATAAACTACAATAAGTTTACAACAGCAAGTGAAATCAGGCATTGGTCAAGGTACAACGAACGTAGTAGGAGGAGTGGCGTAGCTAAATATATCTAGACGATTCCATAACGGATGAATCCAGTACTGAAATAGGTCTCGATAATGGAGGAACTCCGAAACGCGTCGACAAACTTTAGTGAAAGTGTTACGTTAGAATTGGCAGAAAATTGTACTCAAACTTATTTTTTTAATACTAATTTTTAATGATATTGACTAAAAGTAAAATGGAAATATGCGTAACATTTTCAATTAAATATTACATATGATTTAAAACACAATTGTTTACCATTTTCTATTTTGTTTACTTCAGGAACCAAATACGGATCCGGTTTTAGGCTCATTTCTCCAAGTCTTTTAAGTTTTTTATTACTTTTTGTTACTGCTTAAATAATAGAAAGTTCCTTTAACAAACATATAAATATTGCAACATAATAATTATGTTTTGATTAATAGTTGGCGGAAAGTTTTATACAACCGACAAAGTATTGGTCGAACAACTGAAAGGTGAGTACATATATGTTTATAAATCATTTACTGGGAACAGGGTAATGTCCATTTAACGCATGTTAAAACTAGCCAAACATTTGCACACATATGTAGGGAACCAAAAGTTAAATCTCAGTGAAATTTTATATCATCATTTGGTATACCCTTTTACATAGAAGGAAATTTAATTTTTTTTATATATAATTGATTTATGAATTTTTTAAACTGTAGTAATAAAAAATCTTTTTTTGGGTTATTATATTATTTTTAATTTTTTTTTTCTAAAGAGAATAATACAAAAATAACCTTACAACTAAATTAGTTCTATGTGTGGTAAAAATTTCAAAGCTCTAGCTCACTCCAATGCTGAGGAAAGTGTGCCAAAGTATTTAAAAACATAACTTTCGTATAATCGCTATGAAAGATAGGCCTATCGGATATCTACACTTATTCACACAAATTGAAAGTAGGTCTACCTTAAAATAATCCTGAACCATAGCTGGGGTCATCAGGGTTGCCTTCTTTTTCCTCAATTTTCCTTTTTCTATGTCTTTTCATTTGTCCAGCCTTCTTTGTGAACTCTAACACCTGTTTTTGGGCAAAGTACAAACGGTCTTTGTCGAACTTTTTCATTGCTTCTAAAGTGTTCTCCCCTATTTTCATGTTTAACTTTTTCATTATAGTTTCACACTTCACAATATACCCATCATTAAAACACGCCATAGCATCGTAAACACCAAAGTGTAAAGTTTTATTTCCTATGAACACAGTTTTAGGAAGGCGATTCCAAATGACATTGTTTACGCTTTCATTTGGGTTCTGCGTTTTCCCATGCAAGCACTTTCTCAGGAGGTCAGCTTTTGTTAGGTCTTGAAAAATTGGTTGAATATGCTTCATAACTATCTTAGGTAATTTGGTTTTATGGGAATAATCTTTGTGTTCTGCAATTGCCTTTTGGTACTTGCACCAAGAATCTTTGCCTTTGGGGCAAAGACCGTGGTGAGGTACTTTATTGGTTGACTTCATATGCCAATACATTTCCCATACAGCTTCTTGCATCTTTTGGACACTGTCTATGTTTCTCCTAATAGCTAAGCCATAATAGTTTTTTTTATTTTATCAATAACAGCATCATTCAATCGGTTTGCGCCTCCCACAGGCTTGCCATCTGAAAGTTTTTGGCCTTTAGATTTCGTCTTTAGCCTTCTCAACCTTGACCCCATCCGCTTCTGGATGTGGCCGATGCACTCTAGTTTTTCAATTTGTTTGTCTCAGACTACAGATGGTTGCAAAAACCCACCACAGTCAGGTTAGCCAACTGTAGAAAAATAAATCATTTCTGTGACATAAAAAGAAGTAGTACAATAGCAAAGTTAACTTTTGCGAATTGAAGCGCTTCCAACAGTGCCCACAGGGCGTGCAGTGTTTATGAAATTACTAAATAAAACCGATTTATGTGATTATATATATGATGTATTATATATCAAAATGTTCAAGAAGAAACAAAGAATAAAGAAATACAAAAATCTATATATTGAAAATTTTGATTTTTTCCTTACCCTGTCCCCTTATGAAGTTACTGAATCTATATATACATAATTAATTTGCTAGGAGTTATTTTGTGAGTAGAACTCCTCCTAGAGTTTTTAACCGATTTTGATGTTTTTGGTGTCATTTTACAGAGCTCACTCTGAAGTTGTGCTTCCCTTAAAATGAGCTCAATGTATGTTAAGGGCTTCGCCCCAGTGGCCCTCAAAGTTGCCATGTTAATCTTATGGAAGGTCAATCTTAAGGAAGAAGAAGAAATATTTCTTTTGATTTTATCAGGGGCACAAAAAACAGCTGTTCGTATGAAAAGCTTAAAACAGCTGATTTTGATCAACAGCTGATTTTGATCAACAACTGATTTGGATCAAAAACTGAATATAATTTTAGGTTAGGTAAATCAAGCAATAGCGAAGCATTGCCCGGTCCACTAGTAGTATTTATCTTATTATTATAGCAGTTTTGTAGCTAGTAAAATTGTACAAGGTAAACTATCCGTAGTATTACTTTACTTTTCAAAATCTGTAGCTTACTTTGATTGACAACGATTTCTATGTCTGTCTCTTTATTTTACTCGTAAAAATGTATACAATATTACACATTGTGACTAAAAAACTCTTAATTAACAGAAATGGCTCTTTATGCATTGTTCAGAATGCAAACAGTGGGAGAAATAGAATAATTATATTTTTATTCTTTAGCATAAGCCTTTTTTTCAGATTACAAAATAAATATTTCGTTATATTATATAAAATCAATAACAACATTGACTAATCAAGAAATTTCACTTTCCTTCCCTTAAGGAACATAACAAATAACTATTACATTTACTAAAACTACAAAAATGTATCAGCCTTTTCTCCAGATGACAAAATAAATATTTGGTTTTATACTTTGTCATAAAGACTACAACAGGTTACATGGATTAATCAGGAAATATCACTTTCTTTCACTTTAAGATACAAAATAAAAATACCACGGCCTGGACTTTAAATTGTGAAGTTTACATTTTGTACGAGCACCGGGTTTGACGAGCAATTCACGCAGATACTTAGTGGTACAACAAATCGATCCATACTATCTGACACAACGAGATAGACTCGAGTTGATATAAATCGATATTATCTGTAGGCCAACCAACCCTATTGTGTCGCCGCATAACTGTCACCCCTAAGGCGATGCGAGTGCGTGCGTGCGGGCAATGGTTGAGGGTTCGGTCTAAATGTGATGCAAATTCACGTCCTTCAGATAGGCATATATCTGTATTTAGACTGCAGGGGGTTAAAGTACACTGCGTTTAGGGTTGGACGTAGCGTTAAAACATGTAAAGCGTAGTGAATGGAACAAGTTATCAAATGAGGCTAAATATACTGTATATAATTATTACGAAAATATTTGTATTTCAAATAAGGTTAAGAAAATACATTTTATTAAAACTTAATGTAAAAGGCTTCGTCAAATAAAAGTTACATTAAAGTTCCACCCACCAATTTGTTTTTTTTCGGGGTTTAAAGTTATAAATTTTGTAATATGGTTCGCCATTCGGATTTTAGAATTCGCACCAAAAAATACTGTAGTACAATTAATTGTGGATCACGCTGTTTATTTTATGTAGAATAACAGAATAGAGGAACGTATTGAAAACACAATACGTAAAAAATTAGGATAATTTTTGAAATTTAAGTAAAAATTTTACCTTTAATATTTACCACTTCTATATGGTAAAAGTATTTCTAACAAAAGTTGTTATTCTATGTAAATGTTAAAATCTATACTAATATTATAAAGAGGTAAAATTTGATTGTTTTTTTGTTTGTCTGTTCGTATGTAGGGGGCAATCTCTGGAATTACTGAACCGATTGAAAAAATAGTTTTTCACCACACTACTATGTTTTCAGCTATTTTCGGAACGTCATTTGGAGGCCGAAAGTAGCTCTTTTCTGCCCTAGGGCCGTAAAGTCAGCTGTTCGTTTATTCAATTAAAATATGAACGTATATCTCAACAAAATTTCGTTATGAAATATGGCAAATGGTTAAATAGGTATTGCCGACTAACTAGTGGCACACACATAATTGTTATTTTCAATCATAACTGTACCTTTAACTTTTATGTCAATAAAGACTAAAGATTAAAATATAAGTTGAGTTTTGTTTTTAAATGTTAGGCTGTTTTCAAACTACACTGAGGTAAAACTGTACTTTACATAGCTAGCTAGTTTATAACCTCAAAGTTTCATTTTCATGTGTGCTAAATAAAATAAATATTCTTTTTTAATTTTATATAGTGTTTATTTTATTGTGTAGTGTGGTGAAAAATAGCGTTCGCACCACGGCCGAAAGGGTTTTGCACCTCTCGATCGTTTTGAAACACGATCTCAAGCCTGCAAAACCTCATTTTCGGCCCTAGGTGCGAAATATACTATTACTAATAAAAAGGTACATTACCCCTGAGTAACATAGGCTATAATTTATTTTGATAAAACCGTTTTTATTTCAATATTTGTAAATTTAGTCGGAAAAAGATCTTAGGTTAGACCTGAACTGATGAATCATCACATGTATTTACATTTATTACCATAGCAACCAATCGAATAAAATAACAGATAAAAGAGCTGTTTGCTCCAATATTTCCAGCTGATTTCAAACTTTGAAGCAATTATTTAAATTTCTAACTTTTAGGTTAGGTTTGTATTAAAGTGTAGACCTGAGCCTTGCTGGTTCTTTTAACCTTTATTATAACTGCAGTTATAAAATATACGAAATAATTTGATTTAAACATTTAACATTATTTACCATCTTACCTTTGGGATTATTATTAATAATATTATAAAGAGGCAAAATTTGTTTGTTTATTTGTTTGTATGTAGAGGGAACTACTTAACCGATTGAAAAAAATAGGTTTACTAATAAAACACTATACTATCCTTGAGTAACATAGGCTAGAATTAATTTCGATTTAAGGGTTAAAACAACCACTAAAACAATAAATATTAATTGTTATTCTTTCCCTAAAGCTAGAGAGCTGAAATTTTGTAGATTTATTTCGTACAAGATACATAGAAAAAGTAAACTGATTTGCATTTTGTCGCGTGCTTCTAAGGGGTGAAAATGTGATAACCCCTAAAACAATAAAAATGAGTTATTATATTTTCCTTAAAGTTACTAAATTGAACATTTTTACATTTATTTCTGACAACATACATAAAGAAATATCATAGATTAACATTTTGTCGAGTGCTGCTAAGGGGTGAAAATATAGTAGGCCTAAATAAACGGTACCAGGAACTGGCACATACTTTCTCACAAACATATTTAAATTACTAAACAGATTCACTGTGACTTGTAGTGTGGGGTAGGAGAGTTTTTTGATTAAAGTTGGAGATATATTATTATTATTATCTAGAGAGAAAACTATTCTATCGATTTCGAACAAATTTGCACCAAACACGTCAATTATGTCTTTATAGAAGCACGTAAAAAGGTTTTGAAAAATTTTGAAAAACAACACCCTTTATGGCCAAAAAACCCCCCAAAATCAGTTATTATTATTATTATTATTACCTAAATGAGAATTTTTAGAAAGATGCGGGTTTTTGCATATGGTAGGGCACATTAAAGGCTACAAATAAGCAAAATTTTATCAAAATCGTTAGAGCCGTTTTTTTATAAAAAAATAATAACTGATTTATTGGGGGTTTTTTGGCCAAAAATGGGGTTGTTTTACAAACATTTTCAAAACCCTTTTTCGTGCATCTATACAGGCCTACTGGACATGTCTGGTGCAAATTTGGTTGAAATCGATAGAATATTTTCTCTCTAGGTTTGTATACATACAGACAAACATACAGACATACAGACAGACATTTTGTAAAAATCACTTTTTTGGACTCAGGGGGTCCCAAAACGGATATTTTCACAAAAATCTCAACATCGATTTTTTTGCGATCACTATACTTTCTCTATACTATAGTATAGTGAGAAAGTAAAATGTTTATTGTTATACTTTCCTTAAAGCTAGAGAATAAACCCTTTATTAAGTAATTTAATAAGAAACCACTATGTTACATCCTAATTAAAATAAATAAGACATATTATAATTTAATAGTAAGGCATATTTAAATAAAATAACCTGCTTGTATTTGCTTCGACGCGAGTCACCGCGGGGGTTGGCCCCTGTAGTACAAAATATAATACAACTGAGAAAAACAGGTGTTTGTCATTTGTTTTACCCTATTAATAAGGGAGATCATAATCTACAAAAATATGTATATCTCAGCGTGTCTTACATCCCTCAAGAATTGCCACTCTGGATGTTTTATGTGGTAAGAAGGTACTCCCGAAATAAAACATAAGTTCTCGAATTTTATATCTCAATTTTACAAACAAAATAGGGTAAACCTCCCGGCTCATTAGTATCACTGATCTGTAGCATTCACTTCTTTTGTATCTAATTTTATTTTATTTTTTTTTTTATTATTTTAATCTACAATCAGTCAACAGACTATAATTAGATTAGATACAGTAAAAAAAAATGGCGTTATGAAGATAGTGGAGCCACCGTCCCGCAATTCTTCCTAGTCAGATAGCATGTCCTTCCGCTTCAGTCGTCTGACAGAACATGGCGTTAACAACATGATAACGTTAATAACATGTTATTATTTTGTATCTAATAATATAATATCGGATATCGGACATTTCGAATTATTGAAATCCTACAGCAAATGAACATTGCAAAACATCTTCAGCATTAAGTAGTGAAAGCACTTTTGATCCTAGGTGACGACAATGAAGGAAGTTGAGTTTTTTTAGTTAATAGGCTGCAACATATAATTCTTTAATAATTATGGGAATCTATTAAATTTTTATTTTCCATCGAAAATTTATATTTAGTATGTTAATTTCTATTGAACGCTTCCTGGAAACAAAATTAGATTTTGAGTATAAGTCATTCAATATTTTAGCGATTGCCCCGAATACTCCTTACCTAACTTCCCTTCACCACTAAATAACTTACTTCAAGTTATAACAAACTTTATATAATCATATAATTTTAGTTCAATTAAATATTGATTGTCATACTGTAGTGTAAAGGTATTGAAAAAGTTAAAAGGGTTGGCACTCCTAAAACCAAGTATTCCACTCTGTTCGAGGGTCAGATTTTGGTACATGTTCATTTGGTCAATGTTAGAAAATGTTAGAAAACAATGTACATATTTTAAATCCTTATAATAATTCAGGGCCAAGATCAAAACACATTATATGCCTTCAAATTAAAACTTTAAAATCTGACATCCAAGATAATTACTAGGTTAAACCAAACTTTTAATAGTTTTTTTCTTACGTAAATCCATTTGTCTTGAGCGTTGAAGACATTTTTCTTTCATTTTTCCATTTTAAACTTTCGTCATTATAAGTTCCCCCTCCACGCAATTTGTCAAAGCGAATCGGAGATAAACCTCTGCGACGAAGTTTTTCTTTTTTACATTTTTAATTGCTTTATCTTCTGCAGAGGGAAAAGTAGAATCACCCTGGGCGGAGTGGATACATCTACAACGGGACTAATTATATTGTAGTACATGGATTGTTGTATTGGACATGTTTTTTTTTCTTTCTGGATGCAGTTGACAACTGAGTTTATTATTTGTCAATTGTCCAATATGATGTACAGAAAGTATGTTTCAGAAAATAAGTAATAAGATATGTACAAAATTCACTATTACTGATACATATCCACATATTTAAAAACATTTTAAAACTTTGAAAAGTCGCCACGCGTTTTCTATTGGGTAAAAATTAATGGCGATTATCTTAATTTACCCATATGGAAAATATAATTTTTACTTTCTCCACCCTATACGTAGTATATGGAGAAAGTATTGTTTTCGTAAAAATGTTTGAATTTGAATTTTCAGTTGAATTATCTGTTTTGGTGCTCCCAGAACCCCAAAAAATTGTTTAGTGCAATTATCTGTGTTGGTGCTCTCTGAACCCAAAAATATTTTTAGTGGAATTTTTTGTTTTGGTGCTCCCTGAACCCAAAAAAGTGTTTTTAGAGTGGTGTCTGTCTGTATGTATACACGACCAGAGAGGACAATATTGGTCCGATTTTCATGAAATTTGGTATGTAAGTACTAAACCCTAATATCTCCAGGCGTTTTTTCATTTTTTTGAATTTTTAATTTATAAGGGTAATTTACCCCTAAAAACCCATAAAAAACGACAAAAATTCAAATTTCTCAAAAACGGCTCTAACGATTTTGATCAAATTTTCAGTATTTATAGTGCTTAAGATGCCAAACAAAATGACACCACCCGCATTTATCAAAACTTCGGCGTTTTATAATTATGGGGAAATGTATAAAAATAAACAAGTTTGTATTGTCAATCTAGCATCGCTGCAGCGGCCGCACGGGGTAGCACCACGGTAGCGAGCACGGCCAGTAATTCAAAGGTCGCGCGATCGAGTCCCGCCTGGGACAATGATTTTTTTATCCGATTGACGTAGGTAGAATATTATTTTTTTGTTTTGTTCTAAAAATTAGTAAATAAAATTATTAAAAAAAATATTTTATTTTTTTATAGTTTTATTATTTTATAGTTTTTATTTTATAGTCTTAATTATAATTTTACTTGTCATCCCGAAAAACGATTTTGACTAAAATTATATATTTGAATTCATTTTAAATACTATAACGGGAAGTTATTGTTTTGATTAAAACTGTGAGGATTGTTTTATGGCAACTGGCAACCAAACAATATTATCCCACCCGCGTTTGTAAAAATTTTGGTGTTTAAAATATATGGGAGTTACTTAACTGTGGAGAAAGTTTGTGTCAGTTAACTGATACCGTTTATTTTTAAAGGTCTTAATAGAAGGAAAAGAACAGCTGAAACTACAGGTATCAACGTACATGTATACAGTTATAAAACATATCGAAAATGATAGCTAGGTATCCAACATTTGTTACTTTAATAAAATGTTAAACAGCTGCCATTTTAGTTAGGGTGATCTTTTAAGGTCGGATTTGCGGCATTATGTACTACCAACAACTAACTTTTATTTTATGTACAACTCAACCTATGTTTTCATTTAACAATTTCTTCTGACTCCTTGTGGTGCGTCCTCCAGAGGAGGTAGTGGTCAACTGAATACGTGGTAAAATATTATTTGATGCCCAGTAACAATGTCTCAAGTTTTGTAGCTCGTATGTAATGGTTTAGAAAAAACATTAGGCCGACCTGGGACTTTATACTCACCCTGTATTAGCAGTCAGTGCACAGTTTCCACGTAACTTTACTTACCAGTTTAAATTATGAGGTTATTATCTACCCTCTTAGTTTTGAGGTTATGTTTCGCATATTAAAAACATATTAGGTTCTATAGTAATAACATTTGTAAAAAGCAAAGTTATCGGCGTGCGAAGAACGCACAGTCTTCTCTAGTACATCGACAACTGCATGAGCGTAAATATATTAACATTTCGACTAATTATCAAATTTAAAATGACAAGCAATGTTTCTGCTGTAGGCAATGCACGCATGACACAATGACTAGAAGCGTGTCATTGTGGTTAACAAAGGACCCCCCCTCTATTAGAGAGACCACCCTTCTATTCCTTTGTAATATATCACGACTTCCAAACAATACGACTACAAAGCTCTGATTGCTCCAGCTAAGATTCTCACTGTTTGATTTAACATCTTTGCATGGATTTCAGTAGAAAAAGCGAGTTTGGAAGTTCTGTTATTTTTACAGGAAAGCAATTGTGCCTGTAGTTAATATTGATCAGTACGTTGTTGACTATGGGGTTATTCAGGGGAATACACTTGAGCCTGTTTTGTTTTTCATTTACATAAATAACTTAAGTAACTTACCTATCGGGGAGAAATTCTTTCTCTTTGCTGACAGTAATTTTATTTGAAGGCGATAGTTATGTTCGATATTAATATTATTGTTTTGAAAAATGTGTCATGTAATTATTGTAATGAGATCTTTCTACGGTTTACATACCTATTGAACAAAGGCAATTGGTAGGACTCCTTTTAATAAAAAAAAAAAAACAATATTTAGTAAATTCTTCAAAATCAGGTTTTAACTGATGTGCCACCGTCCAATATTTTTAATTATTATGAGAGTAATTTAACCGATGACCCGGGTTCGAAAAGGGTTCTTACTAAAAGAGGTGTAAAATATCCTGAGAATATTCGCATTGCTTCCAAGGTAAGTGTGTCTTTAATGATGTGTGTTTCTGTAATTGGTGAAGTTTCACCCCCATACATAGTGTATAAATCAAAACATATGTGGTCAACTTGGACTGAAGGAGGACCTAAAGGATGTAAATATTATAATTCAAAATCTGGTTGGTTTGCAACAGAAATATTTACAGATTATTTCCAGACTATCATTCTGCCTAAGTTAAAAAAGCTCGAAGGGACAACAGTTAATTTATCCTCACATACAACTGACATTGTTTTGAAGTTGTGCAAAGAAAATAATGTCCGTTTTGTATGTTTGCCTCCTAACAGCACCCATCTTACTCAACCGTTAGACCGTTTTCGTCCATTCAAATGTGCTTGGAGAAAAAATGTTGGGTTCCTACAAAGAAAGCCAAGCCGGAATTCAAAACGCTGTCCTCCGAAATTAACACATCCTAAACTATTAAAAAAGTTACTGGATACAATGGCGAAAACATCAGTTCAAAATTTAGTCAGTTTCAGAAAATGTGGCATTTTTCCCTATGACGTGGACGTCCTTCTAGAACGCTTACCTGGCACAACATGTGAGAAAGGAACAATCGAGGACAGTTTTAAAGAGTTTTTATCGAAGAAGAGGGATATCGTTGTTGGCAATACAATTCCAATGAAGAAGAAGAGAAAACTGAATGTTGCAGCTGGAAAAGTATGAGGGTACTAACTGATGACCGTCCACCAAACAGGTCACTATTGCAAACCACGAAAATCAAAAGAAAGTCTTAAAAAAACTGATGATGAACATAATCCTGTAAACTTAATTGGTGCAAAACAAATTTTAAAAATTCAAGAAGTATCAAGCGAAGCTTTGATAAAGAAGAAGAAAATTAATAGGAAGCAAACATTAGATTACCAATCTTCAACAGAAGGTGAAGAAGCTTTTTCTCTTCGTGATTCATCTAGTGGAATGGAAGATTGTCAAGATTTATTTCCTGAGAATGAAGAAAAACAGAATAAATTTGGAAAAAATCCGTAATTTAATTTAAATAAAAAGATTGGGGAGTATGTGGTGTTCTCTTATGAAGATGAAGTTTTTCCAGGATTTACCGAACATCTTACTGACGAAAGAGTGGCTATTTCATCAATGCAACGCTCGACAAAAGCTTAGAAGTGGCCTACCAAACCAGATAAAATGGTGTAGGCCTATACTTGGGACAAGATTTTATGTAGCATTAATTAAAAACATCGTTCCTTGCGGGCTTGCGTGGACTGACGTAGTATTATTATCTAGCTGGGACTGCCTAACGATTTTTCAGTTAAAAGTATTTATTTATGCTTGGCTTTCTGTTTGTTTATACGAAAAAGCAATAAAAATGATTTTAGTGGAATGGAAAAAACTTATATTAATGTGGGTTAATTCTCTGTGAGTATTAATTGCTAAAACCTCTATGTAAAGTTTTACTGTTATTTTAAGTTGATATCCCTTTTACAGCAAAGACATTGTATATAAATTCTTAAAACAATGTCACTGAAAAAGGGCGTCAAGCTTCAAATATCAACACCTTTAACAACTTGACCTCCAATACATTTTTCTAAAGATAAGCATCACCTATATCAAAATAACCCACACTAAATATTTTGTTACAAGTACTAATCTATACTAATATTATAAAGAGGTAAAGTTTGTTTGTTTGTTTGTTTGTTTGTATGTAAGGGGTAATCTCTGGCGCTACTGAACCGATTGAAAAAATAGTATTACTAATAAAAAGCTACACTATCCCTGAGTAACATAGGCTATAATTCATGTAGGTAAAAAATCTTAGGTTAGGCCTGGAATGATAAACCAACACATGTATTTACATTTATTACCATAGCAACCAATTGAATAAAATATCAGAAAATATAGATGTTTGCTTCAATATTCCCATTAACAGCTGATTTCAAAATTTGAAGCAATTATTTTTGTATTTCTAGCTTTTAGGTTAGGGTTTTAAAGTGTAGAACTGAGCTTTGCTAGTTCTTTTAACTATTATTAACTGCTGTTATAAAATATAAGAAATAATTTGGTTTGAACATTTAACATTATTTACCATCTTAGTTTTGAGGTTATTATTAATACTACAACTTTATTATAAATAAAACATAACGTATGTTTTTAGAAGGTTCCATTGGGGGTTGGCGTGCGAAGCACGCATGGGTCTCCCCTAGTAAATAATAATTTGATCAAACTTGGATGTTAATGTTTTTATTTGTTCATTTATGATTTCAGCATTGGAAAAATAAGAATTTGAAGTAAAACATATAATTATTTGGCACAATGTAAACTTTAGAGTTGCAATGAATACTTTATTAAATAATATATCAATAAGTCTACTTTCTATTTGAATTCATAACTAAGTATAATAAAATGTTTAAAGTTTAATTTATACAAACTTTTAAATATGTATAGAAATTTAATTGGCACATTTGAGGAAAGTTTGAATGTCAAATACAATATTTAAAGCCAATTAAATGAAATAGCAAATGTTTTGCGTAATTATTGTTGCAATAACGGAACACATTTTAAAAATGCATTGTGCTTTATTGTTTTACCTGTTAAAAATGCTTAGTTATTTACTAAAAAACATCATATGTCATAAAAACATCGTATGGTACAGTTAAATTTCTGCAATAATTATTATTATAGTGAATGAGATCCAATAAAAAGTCCAAATAAATGAGGTTTGTAGCTGTATTCTTGATTACATAAGAAACATCCCTGAAGAAGTTAAGGAGTTACATTTTTCAGTGACGCCTGTGGTGGCCAAAACCGCAACCAAACCCTTACAAGACTTTTTTAGCCTTAACTATGAACGAAAGGTTTTCAGTCGTCCATCATTATTTTTCAATAAGAGGACATAGTTGTTTTTGCCATGTGATAGAGACAGTGGTAAAGCGAGCTGTTTGGCGGCTTGACCGCATTTACACACCTAATGAATATGAACATCTCATTTTATACGCAAAGAAAACTTTACCAAAGTTTGAAATCAAGCCAGTAAAAATAAGGATATTTTTTGAACTTCCACTATTGGTGGCCGCAAGAAGGACTGAAAAGTTTGCCATCAGCAAATACAGACACAGTACAGTGGGGAAGGTTGTGTAAAGACTTCCGAATACACCGACTGCATAAACAGCTTAACATTTAAACTGGTCAAAGGGCAACGTGACATTGTTTTGCTTTCTGAAGATAAACTCTACAATGGAAAAGTTCCTGTTAATCTCAAGAAAATCCAGGACATTAAAAGGTAAAACAATACATCCCAGACAACCACCAGCACTTGTATGTTGAAATACTGCAACTGCCCACAAACTTGACCGACAGCGATGACAATGAGTAAAAGCTGCCTATAACTTAAAGGTAGGGTACTACTAGTTACTTTTTGAAGTATATTTTCAATCATTTACACTTAAATAAAACATCACACACTTCTAGCATTAAAAGCAATTTGAAAAATGTTTACTTTTTTCTTAGGCCTAGACCAGAATTCATCTATTTTGTAGTCAAAATCTACTATAAAGTATTTTCTTTAGTATGAAATTTTATTTTTCTAATATTATTTGCCTATACATATTATAGGGCTAATGTCCATTTTTTATTTCAGAGCTGTCCATTACAACTGAAGAAGACTAAGAAACTAAAATATTACTTATATTATATATAACTAGGGGAGACCAATGCGTGCTCCTCACGCCAACCCCCGGTGCGACCTTCTAAAAACATATGTTATGTTTTATTTATAATAAAAGTGTAGGATTAATAATAACCTCAAAACCTCCTAAGATGGTAAATAATGTTAAATGTTCAAAACAAATTAGTTCGTAAATTTTATAATTTGAATAAATAATTAATTTCCTCCCTTATAAAAATCAATATTTACTTCCACAAAGCAGCTGTATTAGTTAGTTTCTTATTATAAACAGCTGTTTTGTATTAAAATGTTTTTATAACCTTCTAAATACTGTAATCATTGTTATTTACATCCACGAAATCAGCTGGATTAGTTTGTTTCTTATTATAAACAGCTGTTTTGTATAGAAATGGTTTTTAAATATTTTAAATGTTAATCTTACGGGGAAACCCCGACCTTTGAGATTAGCTCACGCCATTAAGGATAAGAATTTTTGACATCTAAAACCTTATTGCAAAACTAAGAAATGAGACGAATTTTTTGAAACCTCAAACATTAAAATTGGTCCAGAAATAAGGGAGGAGTTGTGTTTACAAAAAACGGCTTCACGTATTATATATAAAGATATAATTTACTTTAACTGTCATGTTATTTTACAGAACAGCTGTTTTATGTTTTTAATTTATTTATTTAATACCAAATGTTTTAATGTTAACTGCAGAACAGCTGTTGTATGTTTTTAAATTCTCATGTATTTCTTATAGGGATTTTTCGTTTTTCGGTGATCTCAAAAACCCCTTAGTTAACTTATATTTTTCCCTCGTTCCTTGAACCGATACCTTTAATTTGACACCTCTCCCATCATCCTCCGATTTACCAAATTCCCACAATTTTGAATCTAAAATTTTGCTTACAGAATTATATATAAGGATATTATATTAGTTACAAAAACGGTTACATGAGTCATTTGAGGAAAAAAATAGTTTGATAACCCAAAACATGAGTTCCAACATATGAAACTATTTTTTTTTAAACTTCTACACTAATTAAAGGAGTTATCTTACAACTGATAATCAAAAGAGCATTTTCTTTTACCTGTTGTTGAGAAAAATATTTAGTGAGTGGAAGAAAGCTAATATTCCACTGCACAATATACTAAATATACATAAAAATTATAAAATATGTGAAGTCCTACATTCAGATTATATTTAGTCCACTTAGATCTACAAAAATATCAATCTTAAGTTTTTTTTTTATAAAACTTATAGTTTCAAAGATATACTATATAATATTATATAGTTTTTACTTGTTTTCCCAAAAGTAGGTTATTGTGGAATATTACTGATCTTCCACTCACACGTTCAATTATAAACTTAGTTTTTGGTGTTAAAAGTTCAAACCATAATTATATTTTATATAAAAGTTTGTTGCATTTCACGTGGTAGTTTGCTCTTCTTGGAAAAAAGGGACTTTTGTGACATACAAGGTTTTACAAACTTCACCAAGAATATGAAGAAATTACAAACTTTTACATTTTAAAATGTTGGTTGTTTTCACTTGTGGAAAACGCCTTGTAAAAATGCACTAGGATTTACAAGTAACAATTTTTCATTTCACTGGTTACAAACATAACTCTAACTTGTACCATTTTGAAATTTTCCCCTGTAGGGTAAAAAACCTACTTATACTTCTATCAAACTGAGAGTGGGGCTGAAGGAAGGGTCGCTTCACTCACACACAAGCACATCACAGACATCCGGTGACCTACTCACAACTACCTCCTAGCCACCCCCATATGAGTGGCTCCCTTACGGTAACTTACGGTAAAACTTACGTAAACTGGGCTTCACTTTATACAAATTACAGTATTGGATTTGATATTTGAAAATAATATCTGTAATATATATGAGGATAACACTGCAAAGAGGATGAGAGTCTTTTTTTTATTTAGTTTATGTTGGCAATGGATAGCTAACAACGATTATAAGATGCAGGAGGGTATTTTACGGGGGAAAATGATGGTTTAGGTGCAATTAGGCTTTAAAACATTGAATACTCTACAAAAAGGATGAGCGTCAGATCGATCAAGGCAAAAAGGATGAGAGTCATCATTAGTGGTTGCCAATACTGTCAGTCACATGTTTTCTGTTTGTTTATTCTGCAGTTCTGAGTTGTTATGTGATATTTTTGACTAGTAGTTGTTTGTTGTGTGATTTCTGCGTTAAAATGGATAGCGGTGAGTGTGAAATTTGTTCTAATAGTGAAAATATTGATTGTGAGTCAGTTAAAAAGTCGGTTAATGCTGGCACTAAAAAGAGAAAATCCCATGGAAGATCAAGTGATGTAATGAAGAAGTTGAGGTTATGTACACACGAAACAGGACCCGATTGTGAGTGCAAAGGTTTAAAATGTTTTCACGTTCTATCAAAGGATAATATTACAAAAATTATTAATGACTTTCATGGGCTTACATCCAACAACGAGCAATCTTTGTACTTAGCAGGCCTAATCAGTGTACATCAGGTTAAAAATTAAAAGACCAAGAAAAAATGAAGATGATGCCAGATTCCATGACATTGTACAAAGTAAGAATCAATGCAGGTAACCTCGTTAAGGAAATACCTGTTTGTTACAAAGCCTTCTTGTCCTTCATGGTGTATCGGGCAAAAAAGTTCAAAATATTCAAAAGGCCCTAAAGGGGACTGGGAAGGCTCCTGTAGATAAAAGGGGCATTTATGATCATAAGCATTGCCGGTCAGCTCCTGATGTTCAAGTGTATGAAGTCAACCATATAAGCTCATTTAAAGGACGCAAAAGTCATCTATACATAATTAATTTGCTAGGGGTTATTTTGTGAGTAGAACTCCTCCTAGAGTTTTTAACCGATTTTGATGTTTTTGGTGTCATTTTACAGAGCTCACTCTGAAGTTGTGCTTCCCTTAAAATGAGCTCAATGTATGTTAGGGCTTCGCCCCAGTGGCCCTCAAAGTTGCCATGTTAATCTTATGGAAGGTCGATCTTAAGGAAGAAGAAGAAAGATTTCTTTTGATTTTATCAGGGGCACAAAAAACAGCTGTTCGTATGA
>JAGFPH010008931.1:22432-44682 GCA_018207615.1 Philaenus spumarius
TTTGGGGTTATGTTTACAACTTCAACCATTAAAATTTCTTGTGATGTGTAATGTAATCTGTATTTCTAATATTAAGTAAACATTGTAGCAACATGTCCTGGCTATGATGCGCAGCCAGCAGTCTTACAGTGAACAGCGACCGAAGTAGATCGCTGAATAATAAAACTGGTACTGCATAAATGTAATGTGCATTTCTTTTAATAATTAATTATGTACCCGAACATAACATGGTGGCAGCGGTGTAAACCAGATTTAATAAGAATTTAAGATAAAGTGTTAATTAGTTTGCAAAACAAAAAATAGTTCGATTTTACTACGGAAAAATGGATTTCAGAAACACAGGAAATGGCGTCTCTCCGATGGAATTTCAAGGTGATTTGGCAACTAACTGGAGAAAATTTAAAAACAGGTATGAAATTTTTATTGAAGCATTTGTACCGGAGTCTACAAAAGACAAAAAGAAAGTAGCTTTATTACTTCATTACATGGGTGAAGAAGGACAAGACATTTTAAAATCGTTTAATCTTAGTGCAGTGGATTCAGACAAGTTAGAAACTGTAATTAAAAGTTTTGAAAATTATTTTATTCCTTTGGCTAATGTAACATATGAGAGACATATATTCTTTAATCGTAAACAATTACATAATGAATCTTATGAACAATATGTGGCAATATTAAAAAACCTAAGTGCTTCTTGTGACTTCGGTGGTTTACGTGATAGTTTAGTTCGAGACATTTTTGTTAGTGGTATTCAGGATTCCGATATTAAAGTTGCTTTACTAAAAACACATAATTTGACTTTAGAACAAGCCTTAGACATGTGTAAATCTAAAGAATTAGCTTATGATAGGGCTCATAAACTAAATTTAAAAAAAGAGTTAATAGATTCTACGGTTGATAGAGTTTTTAAAAATAGTAAACAAAAAAACAAAACTTTAAACTGTAATTTAAACAAGTTTCAAGCTGGAACCGGCAATCGTGGACAGAATTCAACAGGAAACCAAATGAAGCGCAATACATCAACTACAACGTCAAATGCGATGCATCAAGGGTCAACTACAAGGTCAAGATCATCCCTACAGGTACAGGCACACAAAGCAAACAGGCATAATAATCCGTGCGGAAGATGTGGCCGATTTCATATTTTTGGAAAGTGTCCAGCATGGAATCAAGTATGTTCAGAGTGTGGTAAATTAAACCATTTTAGAAACATGTGTAAGTTTTCAGTTAACCAACTGACAGAAACAGGTAATGAAAGTTTATTATGTGATAATGAAAATAAAAACTTTGTGATAAACGCTTTAGCTAAACCTAACCTGCAAAATTATAGGGTAAATGTAACTCAATGGTATGAGACAATTATAATAAATAAAGTGCATCAATCTTTTAAAGTGGACACGGGAGCCCAAGTAAACATTATATCGTATAATTCCTTTCTTAAATTAGGAATTAATGTTAATTTAATTAATAAAACAAATGCTAAAATTACTTCATTTACAAACAACAGATTACCTGTTGTAGGGACTTGTACATTACAAAGCAAGTTTAAAGGCTCAAACTATGAATTGACTTTTTATATTGTTAAATCCAACTGTGAAAATTTGCTAGGACTTGATACATGTCTTAATTTAGGAATTGTTAAGCATATCAATACCTTAAAGTTAGACCAAATAGATAAAAAGTACAAAGATTTATTTGATAATGAAATAGGGTGTGTACCAGTTAAAGTTAGGATAGAGTTAAATGAAAATTCATGTCCTGTAATTAGTGCTCCTAGAAAAATTCCTTTTGCACTAGAAAATAAATTAAAAGCTGAATTGGATAGAATGTTAAAGCTAGGTATCATTGAAACTATTAGTGAGCCTACTGATTGGGTTAATTCGCTTGTAATTGTTCAAAAGAAAGATGGTAATATAAGGTTATGTTTAGATCCAAAACCTTTAAATGAATGTATTAAGAGATCGCACTATCAATTTCCTACTTTTGAGGAAATTATTCATAAAATTAAAGGTGCAAAGTTATTCACAGTGTTAGATGCAAAATCAGGTTTTTGGATGCTTCCATTAGATGAGGAATGTGCCAAAATAACTACTTTTCAAACGCCTTTTGGCAGATTTTATTTTAAAAGATTACCATTTGGATTGAGCTGTGCTCCAGAAATATTTCACAGAGTAGTGTCACAAATTTTTGAAAAAATTGATGGGGTTCAGTCATTTCAAGATGATATATTAATATGGGGTGAAACAGAAAAACAATTAACCAAAAGAGTTAATGCAGTGTTAGATAAAGCCCAAACTAATGGATTTAAATTCAATATTAACAAATGTAAATTTAATGTTAAAGAAATAAATTTTCTTGGGCATAAAATTAGTTGTGATGGTATTTCGGTAGATGAAAACAAAATAAAAGCTATAATTGACTTACCAATACCTAAGGATAAAAAAGAACTTGCAAGAATTTTAGGAATGTTTAATTATGTTTCAAAATTCATAGAAAATTTTTCGGAAATATCACAACCTCTCAGAGCTTTGCTAAAAAAAGATGTAGAGTTTACTTGGAATAAATATCTTAATGAGGTGTTTAACAAATTGAAAACAGTAATAACACAAGCCCCAGTATTAAGCTATTTTGATCAATCTAAGCCAATATTGTTGTCTGTCGATGCAAGTTCGACAGGGCTAGGTGTTTGTTTATTGCAAGATAATAAACCTGTATGTTATGCTTCTAAAGCCTTAACAGAAACTCAAATTAACTATGCTCAAATTGAAAAAGAGCTCTTAGGAATAGTTTTTGGTTGTACAAGGTTCCATCAGTATATTTTCTCAAAAAATGTTACTGTTGAAACGGATCATAAACCTTTAATAGCAATATTTAAAAAACCCTTATCAAAAATCTCAAGTAGATTACAAAGAATGTTGTTACGCCTTCAACAGTATAAACTTAATGTAGTGTACAAACCGGGTAAAGAGTTAGTTATTGCTGACACTTTGTCAAGACATTTCATTGTAAATGACAAGGTTGAAGATGAGGTTTTTGACGAAATAGAATTACAGGTTAAATTATTAATTGATAATTTACCAATTTCACATGCTAAGTGGTTATTGTTTGAGAAGGAAACTAAAAATGATGAAGAATTAAATAAATTAAAAGACTATATTAATAATGGCTGGCCAAAATATAAAAGTAATGTAAATGATAAATTAAAATGTTATTTTGATTTTAAAGATGAATTAAGTATTATAAAAAATGTAATATTTAAAGATGATACAATTGTTGTACCAAAAAGTCTAAGAACACAAATGATGGAAATTGTTCATCAAGGTCACATGGGAATAAATAGATGTAAATCAAGGGCTAGGTTAGCACTTTATTGGCCTAACATGTCTAATGATATCAAGAATTTTGTTGAATCTTGTCGAACCTGTAGTAAATTTAAAAGAAATCAATGTAAAATGCCTCTATTGCCACATACAGTACCGAAATTACCATGGTCAGAAGTGGGAATAGACGTGTTTGAATGGGAACAAATGTTGTATATTGTTGCTGTTGATTATTATTCAAACTATATTGAAATAGCAAGTATCTCAAATACTAAAAGTGTAACTATAATATCAAAATTAAAAAGTTTTTTTTCTAGACATGGGATACCTTTAAAAGTTTATTCTGATGGGGCGTCTTATTTTAAATGTGAAGAATTTAGAATGTTTTGTAAAAATTGGGATATTGAGCATGTAATTTCAAGCCCTCATTTTCCTCAATCAAATGGCATGGCTGAAAGTGCTGTAAAAACGATGAAATCATTATTAAAAAAACAGCTGATGCAGGAGAAGATATTTATCTTGCGCTTTTAAGTTTTAGAAACACTAATAAAAATAATGTGGAATCACCTGCTCAACTTCTCATGTCAAGGAAATTGCGTACCTTAATACCAACACATTACAACTGTCTTAAACCTAAACTTAATTATAATAGAACCAGAAAACAACTGTGTGTTAACAAACAGAGAATGAAGGGACATTTTGACCGCAATTCTAAACCTCTGCAGAGTTTATGTAATGGTCAAGATGTTCTCTTTCAGAAAAAACCTAATTCCAATTGGTCTAGCGGTAACATAATTCGAGAAACAGAAGAACCTCGATCATATATAGTCATAGATCAAAACGGTAAATCTTATAGACGTAATAGAATACATATTAGTCCTGCGGTTGAAAGAATGTCGCCTACAAAATGTCCTTCCATGTCTCGTCAAAAGAATGAAATAAGCCCATTAAATCAATCTAATAGAAGAATAAGTGATAGTGTTAATTCAGGGCAAAAGGTTAGTCCAGAAAGTGATTTTTTAAAAGATCTTGATAATTACAAAACCAGATATGGTAGAGTAGTCAAAAGCAGTTGCAGATTAGAAGATAAATTTTAATTTAGTTTAAAAAATTTTTTGAGTTGTAAATGGTTAGAAGATAGTTTTTAATTTCAAAAAAAAATAATGTACATGTTTATTAATTTGAGTATTATTAATGTAACGTCTAGTTTTGAATTTCAAAAAAAAAAAAGAATACTAGTTTGTTTTGTATTAGAATATAATTTTAATTTCTAAAAAAAAAAAATTATAAGGTTATAAAAAATGTTTACTATTATTTGATCTATTCATAGTTTAAAAAAAAAGAAGGAAATTGTAATGTAATCTGTATTTCTAATATTAAGTAAACATTGTAGCAACATGTCCTGGCTATGATGCGCAGCCAGCAGTCTTACAGTGAACAGCGACCGAAGTAGATCGCTGAATAATAAAACTGGTACTGCATAAATGTAATGTGCATTTCTTTTAATAATTAATTATGTACCCGAACATAACATGATGTTAATTTTCTTATATATTAGTTATACAACTAATGTAGGCTTCTATAACTATAAGTTATATGGGCTTCTACACGTTATAAGATTTGCTTTGGGGTTATAAACTGTATATAAAACTAACCTTTGATCATCAATATATTCGTTTATACAAATTTAAAGAAGGATACCTACTGTTTAACTTCGCAAACATTCGTACATCTTTGTATAACATATTTGATTATTAATTTCTTTACTGTAATATTAACAACTTCTAAATCATTTGATCTATCAATATGAAATAAAAGGTAACTAAAAGATAATATTTTTACCTTTCTTTAAATATATAATAACGGATATAAATAAACAATTTGAACAAATAGGCCTACAGTTTTATATTCCTTATAATTGTACACATTTACCGAGTTAAAAATCCCCGTAGTCATAAAAGTTATCAGTTCCAACGTGTGGTCTTAAGCACACCCAGTTAATTTTTAATTTTTTTTTTAGTTTATGTTGGCAATGGATAGCTAACCACGATTATAAGATGCAGGGGAGGGGGGTATTTTACGCAAAAAAAAATTGGTTTAGGTGCAATTAGGCTTTAAAACATTGAATGCTCTACAAAAAGGATGAGCGTCAGATCGATCAATGCAAAAAGGATGAGAGTCATCATAGGAGGTTGCCAACACTGTCAGTCACATGTTTTCTGTTGTTTGTTTATTCTGCAGTTCTGAGTTGTTATGTGATATTGTTGACTAGTAGTTGTTTGTTGTGTGATTTCTGCGTTAAAATGGATAGCGGTGAGAGTGAAATTTGTTCTAATAGTGGAAATAGTGATTGTGAGTCAGTTAAAAAGTCAGTTAATGCTGGCACTAAAAAGAGAAAATCCCATGGAAGATCAAGTGATGTAATGAAGAAGTTGAGGTTTTGTACACACGAAACAGGACCCGATTGTGAGCGTAAACGTTTAAAATGTTTTCAAGTTCTATCAAAGCATAATATTACAAAAATTATTAATGCCTTTAATGGGCTGTCATCCAACCACGAGCCATCTTTGTACTTAGCAGGCCTAATCAGTGTACACCAGGTGAAAAATAGAAGACCAAGAAAAAATGAAGATGATGCCAGATTCCATGACAATGTACAAAGTAAGAATCAATCGTTAAGGAGATACCTGTTTGTTACAAAGCCTTTTTGTCCCTTCATGGTGTATCTTTCAAAACAGTTCAGAATATTCAAAAGGCAGTAAAGGGGACTGGGAAGGCTCCTGTAGATAAAAGGGGCATTTATGATCATAAGCATTGCCGGCCAGCTCCTGATGTTCAAGTGTATGTAGTCAACCATATAAGCTCATTTAAAGGACGCAAAAGTCATCTATACATAATTAATTTGCTAGGGGTTATTCTGTGAGTAGAACTCCTCCTAGAGTTTTTAACCGATTTTGATGTTTTTGGTGTCATTTTACAGAGCTCACTCTGAAGTTGTGCTTCCCTTGAAATGAGCTCAATGTATGTTAAGGGCTTCGCCCCAGTGGCCCTCAAAGTTGCCATGTTAATCTTATGGAAGGTCAATCTTAAGGAAGAAGAAGACAGATTTCTTTTGATTTTATCAGGGGCACAAAAAACAGCTGTTCGTATGAAAAGCTTAAAACAGCTGATTTTGATCAACAGCTGAGTTTGATCAACAACTGATTTGGATCAAAAACTGAATATAATTTTAGGTTAGGTAAATCAAGCAATAGCGAAGCATTGCCATGTCTACTAGTTATAGCTTAAAAAAAAAAAACAAGGAAAATATATTTGCCAGAAACATTGAACGTTAAGAAAATGCATGCCATGTACTTGGCCAGTAACAAGTATCTGTGAGTATTACCGCAAAATATTTGTTTCGAAGTTTAATGTAGGATTTGGACATCCACGCAGCGCTACGTGTAGTAAGAGTATACACTGTATTTAATGTTTTAATCGAATAAGTCTTGTATATACTGGATAGTGTTTTTGTGTAAATGTCTGCTTGAAGATGCCGTCCACCAAGTAACGGTGAAACATGTTGCAAGATAAATAAAAAAAAGCAAGGGTTGTTAAGACTAAGGTATTTATAACCAATATTTATTAATAAATACCATGTTTAATTGTGGTTTATGTATTAGTAAGACGTAATATCATTATCTTTGTTTAATAAAGGAAGATTGTAATAGCTGAAACATTATTAAACAAATGTTCATTTAGTGCCATATATTGGTCCCCATTTTGAAACAATGGGTGTTGGGTTGCATGTATGAATTAGTTAATGACTTTTTTTGAATTTCTTGTCCCCAAAAACATATTTGACACCAAGATCAAGTTTTTTTTTTCAATGGTTTCTAAAGTACGAACAATCAAATATGTGCATCCGACATTTTCCAAAATGACGTGCAGAAAGAGGGTCCCACTCATTCTGAGTGACCATAGGTCAAAATAGCACCTGTACTACTGTATTATAAAATCTAGCATGGTGGTTGGTGGTTAGGTTTCAGGGTGAGCCAAATTTGCAATTTTGGCCATCTGCCTCCCCGCTAAAAGAAAATTGTTGAACTGAAGAGGATAGTATTCAGATATAATCAGTAGGAATACTTGCGTAAATAGTCATAATTTTTTAAATACAACTAAGCAA
The DNA here is from genome assembly GCA_018207615.1 of Philaenus spumarius. Taxonomy (NCBI): domain Eukaryota; kingdom Metazoa; phylum Arthropoda; class Insecta; order Hemiptera; family Aphrophoridae; genus Philaenus; species Philaenus spumarius. The sequence goes on from JAGFPH010008931.1 coordinate 29,918, forward strand.
TGTTTACAAATTTAATAGCTTTATGTACGACAGCACAAAAACAATAACGCGGTTGTGAGCCTTCTCTTCCAACTAGTATTAAATCAACCAGAGCAGGGTAGATTCACCAAACCAATGATTACAAAAGGGGTGTATTTCGAACGTGATGATTCAGGGATTGTTTAAACCTTTAACAAGAGTTGACTGTGTGTGGTGTGCGGTGGATAATGGGTAGTTTTGTCCCCCCCCCCACCAGCACGTGCACCTCGTTGGCTTCATCTAGATTGTCACACAAACAACTCGATTTTTTACCAAATAGATTTCGAATTGATAATTATCGTATGAGGTGTGCTCAAGTATCGATTGTTGTTCTGTTGTTTGTTGACGGGAACGTTATTGAAATAATCTGTGTTTTCTTAAACATATTTTTTTGTGAAATCCTATCATAAGATAAAATTTGTATGAATGAAATTAAAGATTGTATGGATTTAGAAATTATAAAATAAAATAAAATTAAATTATGAAGGTCTATAAAATAAATTATAACACTTGAAACTATGCAAAACAAAATACAACTAATATAGTAACCTACAAATTAAATATTTAAAAAAATGTTTCAATGTTATAAAACATATTGTGAATATTAAAATGAGTAAACAAGAAATTGTGAATAAATACAAATAAAACAAATGGTCTTTGAATTAAATAAACTTAACTTACTTTGAAACAATGATTATAAACAAAGGAGGTATTAAATTGAATGTGTAAGTAGACCAATTTGATAAAAAAAAAGTTGAACGAAAAATATTATAAACTCAGCGCTACGCCCTAGGCCCCCGATTTAGCCCTATTCAAAACTTCTGAATGTTAATAAACATACTGTACAATATAATTTTATCCAAGGCATAAAAAAGATTTGGTTTACCTGGCCCCGTTTCATGGTGGCAACTTCTAACACAAGACATTTTGGTTTTGGTATTTACTATCACTGAACAGTAAAATTCTCTCGACTCAAAATGTTACCAAACATTGTTAATGGTACACCTTTCAAAAAATTCTACCTTATGAAATTTTTATAAAAATTTTTCAACATCGAACATTTTAGTTTTGGCGAAATGAGAAAGTCCATAGTTTAAAAAACTCCTAATTGCAATTTAAGTCAAGTTGGTTATCAATATGAAGGGATTTTAAAACAGAACGTTTTTATCCAAACTATGGTCACATATAGAACCGTTTAAAAATTGCTTAGAAAGTAGATACATTTCCATTAGATATACATTCTTAAAAATACAAAAGTAGAATAGGGAAAATCGCATGAAGGTTTCAAACAAATAATAATCTACACGTTGGTTTTCCTTTTTATGTTTTTAGATATTTTTTACATAGTTCCTAAGGCTAACAACAGACGAGACACCGGTGTACGGGACACTAGTGTACGGGCAGTGTACGGGACGCTAAATGTACTATCAATTAAGTGTGTGTCAACAGATGAGACACTGAGTAGCGCGCTACCAGATTCTGTGGCTCTACGGTGTCTCTCCCCGCGAGAAGCTGGGTCACCGGAAAGTGTCCCGTAAACCGGTGTCTCGTCTGTTGTTAGCCTAAGATAAAACGATTTAATGATAGTAAATTCAAATATATAAACCCGAAATTGTGTACGTTTATGTTTTTCATCGTGTTTTGTTCAAAATGTTTACTTTTAAGACGCTTTTAAAATTGTGTAACACTCGCCTCCACCGGCCAAAATAAGTAATTTGGGACAATTGAATTCGAAAATTCTTTTGTTATGAAATAGCGAGGTTTCACTTGAAACCCAGTGCCTAAATCGATTCGAGTGTTTGCTACGTACTTTAAAGGTGGTCGTTATAGCCTGTCCGATAATTACCATCGCGGAGCGCACTTATTTAGACCTCTCCGAGTGCTAGCATTACGAAAGCTATCTAGCATTACTAAAATGTCAATCTATGAATTAAAATGTTCTATAGTATTGAAGCAGAAAGTTCAGGCTATCCAATCCAGTAAGCAGTGAAGAAACAAAATCTGTGGGCTGCATCTATGACTATATACTGTTATCAATCAGCTGTTTTGTGGTTGACATCTGCACTAAAAATCGTATATTTTGTGTTACAATTTTATTTTCGCTATTTTATTTAAGAAAATAGATTGTTGTACATATGTTTCTGGTGGATTTATCTAAATGTAAATACTTTTAAATTTCATTATTGAATCTGGTACTCGCTATAGTTTATTAAAGTCAAAATTTGTATGGTGTCTGATGTTTACTGTAACTAATTAATGTTAATTTTTAAAACCTATAATACTTTGTGTTTGTACTTCTTATAATATTATTCTATAACTCATTCTGAACACATTAATACATAATAATATGCAATATTTTTATTAAAATTTAATAATTTAAAAATTGTTATATTTATGTCTGCGCGAAGCTCTAAATCGCCTCTAAATCTAACCAGCCACGGGGAGAGTTAAAAGGCAACCCTTACAATCCCACATTAAGTAATTATCCCTTTAACTACCCCCCTCAAACCCTTGAAGGATATTTGAATTAAATTGACAAAGATTATATTTTAAGCCTGAGGAAGTATTTCACAACTCCAACTTAATTAGGTGAAAGTGTTTCTGAATTAAAACATTATAAATTTTGTTTTGAGACTACTTAGACAGTTAAAGATGAAAACCTGCAAATTCATTCACTAATCGTATCAGATTATACGATTATATAGCCCAGACAAGCCGAAAAAAGACCGTGGTTCCTGAAAATTAAGCTAAAGCTGGAAACCATTTCAATCCACTTTGGGCATCCCCAAATAAGAGTAATATAAGTTTGCGACAGTTTCTGAGCATGGCGTAATGTTTCGGAGCATGCTCCGAACATGCTCAAAAAAAAAAATGTGATATTTTGGCACTTTTTCAGTTTTTCTCTTAAAACTCGGAAACGGCTTATCGTACGAAAAAAGTTCTTAATTAATTAATTAAAGAAGGCAAAATTACGCATCTAATGAAGTCCTTAAACGTTAGGTTTGGTTACCCAAAATACCCTCACTCCATGCCTCACTCTAGCACTAGCTGCTCTTATACTTTGTATTATAGCCTAACCCATTACTTCATGCACACTATCTCGTTTGTGTTTTTCTATCACCACTGAAAATAGTGAAAAATCATGAAATTTTCAAAAACAAATTGTTTGTCTTATTTTGTCATTTGGAATCTACTGAAGAAGAATATAGTAGCCTAAGACCTATATCTTAACCCTAAGTCTGAAAAAATAACATTTTTTGCATACGCGTCAATGGCCAAAATTTCACATTTTTACTAGATACCTTATGTTTTGCTAAAAACATCATAATCTTTATTTCTTTGATATATTTTCATTATAAATATGTAAACCACATATTTAGATCTTGTTTCATACATATATTCAATAATTGTACTGTTTTATTTTTCATTACTCTATGCTAAAGAAGAAGAAGTAAGTAGTAATAGAATAAAACATCTGGTGCCGGTGAATTTTGAACGTCAACGACCGAACTCTGTTTTATTTTACGATGTATATAGGCCTATATATTTTTGATTGAAAACTGATAATGTGACCTAATATTGATGTATAATACAAGATTTTGACCTAATATATTGTGTAAATTCATTTCACAACCGTAAATTAAAAAATATACTTGAAATGGCGCAACTTTACTATTCGACTCTAGGCTAACCTAGAGCTAACAGAAATGCAAAAATAATAATAAAAAATACGTAAAAGGTTCTAACCTAACCTATTTAGTCACAGTATGTTTACCTGTATTTAACATTTAACAGTAGAATGTAAAACAACGTCGTTGTCTGTAAAAATATTAGGTTAGAGTCGAATAGTAAAGTTACGCCCTTGAAAATTAATATTAGTGTTAAACATACGTTTACTTTCAAACACAGTTTTCCGAAAGTTTGAATTTCGACAAATTGTCAGACAAAAATCGATATATCTTGAAAACCAATTGAGATACAGAGTTCATATTTTCACCACATATTCAGTAGACCTTTTACTAAATATTTAGGTAGAATTAGATTTTTAAGTGAATATGTTGCTTAGAAACATAATTTTATATATATGCATGTTTTTTTTTTAAAACAATTTTAAGTTTACTCTATGATTTTTTGAAAACCACTAATGCTACCATGATAAATCTACCTAAATATTTAGATTAGATAATTATCTTCAAAATGAGACCATGAGCAGTGCAATATGTTAGATAGTTTCCTAGATATTTATCACTTTGAAATATGGTCTGAAAAACGTGAAAAAATACAGTTTTTATTCACTGTAGACTGTATTTGACAACTTTTTGACCATTTCATATTTTTGTATTTTTTGCTACTACTCTACTCACTAGAAAAAAAATAGTTAAGCCATTTTTATTGTGTATTTCAAAAAAGTATTTTTTTAGTGGTGAATCCCCTTAATTTGTTGGGCTTTGAATGATTCAGAGGCATCCTTTGCACAATAAAGACATAGTTCCTTGAAATTGAATGTTTCCACTTTAGCTCTTGTCAATCGGGCAGGATTGTTTGCTTCTCTTTCAGCCTTTAAAATGTTTGACTCCCTCGTATAGGGTAATACACCTTTTCGACACTTATCATGAACAATAACAGATGTTTGACTCTATAACCACGTATGATGACCATAATTTCTCCTCTTACTGGCCTTAATTTCACTGCTCATTCCTTTATTGTGCCTCTATCATCACCTTATTTAACAGCATTACCACGTATGAAACAAGTAATGCCCGCCATGACAAGGAACTGCCTACGAATCACTTATTCTACAACACATGCGCGTCGTCGTATAACACTGTGGACGGTAAAGTAAAATATAATCACTTGAACTTGAAAATCAACACACAACTGTAGCCGGCGATGAACTAAAAACATATTTTAGATAAGGAATAATTCAACTAATAACATTCAACTGTAACATTCAAATTACACAACACGAACCATGAATTTGTCTTTATATTCGAATAACTTGTTTTGAGTTACAGGCGTTAGAACAGGTTTCTTTTAGAGTATTAGGGTAAGAATGAGCTAATTTTAAAAAATAGGAGCTCCTTCTACGCAGAATTTAATGTTCTACAACTTTCATTATTTTACATTTTCCTTTTGGAGTAGCCGTTTTTGAGTTGCACTCGTTTGAACATGAGAGCAACACACTTTTCCGATGTTAACATTGTCGATGTTTGACGATTGATTGTCGCTAAATTGCTGAACCAAATCTAACGTTTAAGGACCTCATTAGACGTATATTTTTTCCTTCTTTAATTAATTATGCTGCCACTTTTTCCATACAAAGCCGTTTCCGAATTATAAGAGGAAAGCTGAAAAAAGTGCCAAAATATCGCGGGTTTTCGGCTCCCAAACGTTACGCCGTGCTTAGAAACTGACGCAAACTTATTGTACTCTTATTTGGAATGCCCAAAGTGGATTAAAATCATTTCCAGCTATAGCTTATTTTTCAGGAAGCAAAAGTCTAATTTGCCTGGGCTAATAAAAATGCCTGCTATTCAAGACACCAGGAACCAGGTCACCGCTAAACCTACCAGTATCAGTCTACAACAATAAAAGTGCACCTGTCCTAATAAATCGTAATTTCCGTGAAAATGTCAAAGTTTTACTTACCTGATTGCATTTTCCGATTTTTTAGCAAATCGAACAGGGGCAAAGCTTTTTAGTTTTATATAATCAATTAATTGTTGTATTCAATTACAAAGAATAAAAGCAACAATTGTAAAAACGAAACCTTTCTGTCAAAACGATTCGATTGCATTAGCACTTTCTGTCAAATGAAATTTGACTCCCAATTAATGACTTGCCAGTGTAACTATCTAAAAAGCTGAAGTGTAATCAACTAGAACAGCAAAAATAACAATTAACATTACAATAACCTAATATTTAATTTAATTAATTTTTATTATTTATTTTGTTCGACAATTTACAACATACTTGCCAAAACCAAATTGGCAGCACACAATCACAACACAAATTAATATTATTTACATATCTTATCGCGTTATATGGAAAAAACAAGCGATAACAAAAGGAAAATAACAGCAGTGTAACAAATTTATATAAAATTGTTGAAATGAAAGACGAACAGATGAGGTTCATGGATTTGAATTTTGTTGACAAATATTGAGAAGTTATTTAAGTTATAGTTATTTAAGAAGATCACAAAAGATTTGTCCTTCACAATGTATTTTTTAACGACATTTTACTCAACATTTTAGTAGTAACAAAATTAATGAGCACCAGGTTTTAACACATTAAACTTTATGGTTTTGAAACGGTATTATTAATAGCGGCAATCTCGTGGAACTCCGAGATCTGTTGGTATCAAGAACAAGTGGAACTTGTGAAGGTAATCAAATCTTGTGCGCTACTGATTCATAATCTGAGTATAAACAGCAAACTGCGTTCACCTAACTCGTAATCCTAAATTGCTAACAATAACATGTGCATACAATAAACAAGATAAAAAACACCGAATGAGCGAGAAATTGTATTGAGATCATAAAAATTAAATCAAAATTGAAAATGGAAAGCATGTTTCCAATTCCTACGATGGAAATATTCATTTCACATTTGATTTTGCACAAGAAATTCATATACCATTAACACACTTCCAGGGCCTATTTATTTTTTAACACCGTTCAAAGTACGCCTATTTGTCATCATGAACGGTACTCTAAAAGTCCAGCACAATTTTGTCATACCGGAATCCTGCAGTGTTGCTAAAGGGGCCAACGCTATTGTAAGTAGAACATCACGGTCTGGGAGAAAAAGGTTATACTTACATGTGTTTGAAAATGTGAATGGAAATATACAAACGCTGATCAAAATGAATCCGCAAAACAAGCATTTCATTATTGAATTACAGGCAAAAATGTAGCCCGTTTAACAACTGCAACACTTAGCACAAGAAGCGAATAAATTTGTTTAGTTCTTAGCTTGTGGGAATTTCAAAGTAAATTGCAGTAAACTGGAATTTGGGAAATTTACCAACACCTGTAGTAGGCTGGACGAAAAGTAAATTTGTAAAGGCAACCGTGTTCGCTTGAGTTTGAAACATATTTTACCAACTTAATTTACACTATATAGTTTTCTGTTACATTTAAACCATCTGCTAAATTAAATAAAGTTTTATGTAACTTTGCAATAACTGTACGGATTTACATGGAAGTTTTTTCTTTTCGCCTATAATAGTGGTTGAGACATAATCATAATTAATATGAACAACATATTAGCCGTTCCGTGATTCTTTCCTCTTTAATATTGTTTCGGAGTGTTTACTTAGTAACCTTATTTTCAGTATTAGCATTAAAAGAAATTATGTTTTTAGAAAGATATAGCACACACAATATTTTTATTTTTTATTGTTATTTTATCTTTTTACTATTAGATGTAGATAAGAAGACCTATCTTTTTCAAAGCTCAACATCAAAGACTGATCATATATGTTCATTATCACTAACCAAACACTCTAGGGGAAGTTCGTGTAATTTGGACCAGCGTGTAATGTGGTCCAGGGAAATTTTAGCCTCCTTATGAAAGTTGATACTACTGTGACCTTGGTGATATGTAGGAGTGGTCTACCTCAGTATTGCTTGGAAGTTTCACTATATCAAAGTCCACTAAAGAATACCGTTGCGTGGCGGCCAATAGGATGGGCGCGCAGCGTTGCCATATATACTAGCCTCGAACACTCCTGGTATTTATCGCTCGAGGCTTGATCGCACAGTTTAAAGAATTATTACTGCGTTGAGTCAGCCGCAGTCAGTTAGAAGCGTGGGATGAACGTGACAACGTCGCACTAAGGCGATTGGAGCGTTCAAGGTCTCTGTGAACACAAGCCCGTCCCTCAACGGTATTCTTTAGTGGGCTTTGATATAAGCTACGTTGTAGATTAACGACAATACAAAGGTGAGTTCGTTTTTAACAATTCTATTGTAACTTTAAACGTTTTTACAATCGATGTTCAGTTTATATAGTGAATAATAGCAGATTAATACTTATATATTATGTAATAGTATCTTTAGTTCGACAATTGTATGTGAATAACACTTGACAATTTTAACAAATACTACATTTTTTAAATATTGTTTCAAAACACGTCTTGTTGTGTAATTTGGTCCACCTATGTTCGTGTAATTTGGACTGCCAGTCCAAGTTACACTACTAGATGACAGGTTTAAAAATGTTGTTGTGTTAATTGTATGGAACTTATAACATACAATTATGAGATATTAGACCTATAAGTGTTGTAATTATTATTTTAGATGACGACTAGAGCTGAAAGAAAAGCAAAAGGAATTTATGGTAATTGGAATAAGGAGGATTTGAAAAGGGCTCTGCAAGCTGTTGACGATGGGATGGGAATCTACAGAGCTGCAAATGAATTTAAGATTCCCAAAACAACGTTAAAGAGGAACATTAAACAACGAGGATCAGTCATAAAATCCATTGGTCGACCTCATGACATTTGCTCAAGTTGGAAAATATGTTTTATGGGTGAGTGGGACTCAGTAGTTTCTCAGCCTAACCAGCATTATTGTTGTTATTATTATGGATGTTTGTTATTTACTGCTCTATAATGACAATCCTGTTTCAGATTGACAAGAAAAGGAGTAATGAAACTTGCTTTCGAAGTGGCAAAAAGAAACAATATTAAAACTTGTTTCAATGAGGAAAAAGGTATGGCTGGCAAAGAGTGGTTTGAGGGATTTATGAGGAGACATCCACAACTTACATTAAGACAACCGGAACCAACATCTTTTGCCAGAGCAGCTGGATTTAATAAAGTAGTGGTCTACAAATTTTTGGACACACTTGAACACATTGTGGAAGAACACAAAATAACAGCAAGCAGAATTTTCAATGTGGACGAAACGTCTCACACTGTAGTAAAGCGCCCTGAAAAAATTATTGCATATAAAGGAAAACACCAAGTTGGGGCTATTACATCTTGTGAAAGGGGTCAGAATGTGACCGGTGTTTATGCTATGAGTGAAGCAGGTTTTTTTATTCCACCCATGCTTATTTATGGGAGAAAGAGGATGAAAGACTCTTTGGCGTTTGGTGCACCCCCTGGAACACTTTTCAGGTGTCAAGATAAGGGCTGGATGAATACAGACGTTTTTACTGATTGGATGCATCATTTCATCAGTACAGTAAAGCCAAGCACCGAAGAAAAAGTTATTTTAATTTTGGATGGGCACAGCAGCCATACAAAAAGTCTTAAATCAATTGAGTTGGCTCGTAAACATGGAGTTATCATGTTATCATTGCCTGCACATTGCACACACCATTTGCAGCCTCTTGACGTGGCTTTCTTCAAACCTCTGAATACATATATTGGTTCAGCAATTGCAACACAATTACGAATGAATCCTGGAAAACGACTAACTTTTAAAAACATTGCATCTTTAATTGGCGTAGCATTTCCTAGAGCTGCAGTTATGGAAACTGCAATGAATGGGTTTAGAAAAACTGGACTTTTTCCTGTTGACAGATATGTATTTCAAGATGCTGACTTTGAAGCTGCATCAGTAACTGATCGCCCATTCCAAGAACCAGATCCTCAAGAAACAGGAGAGAATTCTAAAATGTCAGTTAATGCTGACTTTGAAGCTGAATCAGTAACTCATCGCCCATTCCAAGAACCAGATCCTCAAGAAACAGGAGAGAATTCTAACATGTCAGTTAATGCTGACTTTGAAGCTGCATCAGTAACTCATCGCCCATTCCAAGAACCAGATCCTCAAGAAACAGGAGAGAATTCTAACATGTCAGTTAATGCTGACTTTGAAGCTGCATCAGTAACATATCACCCATGCCAAGAACCAGATACTCATAAAACAGGAGAGAAAGCAAACAGACTAACAGTTGAAGAAATAAGTCCTCTTCCATCTTGTTCATTTTCTTCAACTTCAAGAAGAATGATAGAAAACAAAGTTTCAGGTGTGGTCTTAACATCAACACCACACAATGATTCTCTAAAGCATTCAAAAAAAGGAACCAAAGAAAAAAAGAGAAGACTGTTTGGCACTGACAAAGAACCAAGACTGGAAAAGAGGAGAGAGAAGAAAATCTTAGAAACTCCAGCTGAGGTTCAAACTCAATGTGTCAATTGTGGCGAAACTTATGATGCAGACTGGATTCAATGCAATAAATGCAAATTATGGTCTCACGAAGAGTGTGCCGATATCAGTGATTCACGTTTTTACTATTGTAATCAGTGCATTCTGTTAAAATGTTCAATGGAACTTTGCCTGATCGCATATTGCGATATTTTTAATATTCGTTTTTTTATTATAAACAATATTTGTTGCTATTTTTTTAATTTTAAGATTGTATTTGTATTTCATCTTATTATCTTTTATTTGTATGTTGTTCTTAATATTTTTTGTATTTTCTTGTTAAAATACTGTAGTCCAATTCAATATTCTGTGTAGCCTGGAAATGTTTTCGTATAACCTATTATTGTAACATAGTAATGTAATGTAGGCTGTTTTTGTTTCTAATAGTCAAATAAAAACATTAAAAAATACATAAAAATTTAAAAAACAAAATAAACAAACATAAAAAAATACACCAAATAAAACAAACATTTAATAATTAAAATACCAACATTTTACAATGTGGTCCAATTTACACACTTGCATGGTCCAAATTACACACCACTGGACCATTTTACACGCTAGGCTAAATTTTGGAAATTTTTTTTACCACTTTTCTCTCATAATTTATGTTATATTGACTAACATAAATTGAACGTTTACTAGTTACTTTACATGCCTACAAAAACTGGTTTTCATAGGCACTTCCATTGTAGACTTAGGAGCATTGAATGTTAAGGGGTCCAAATTACACGGACTTCCCCTACTTCAATCCACTAAAGATAACGGTCCAACCACAAACAACTAGCTGTTTCTACTTTTAGTATTATTGGAATTTTCAAAGCTAGAGTGTGTTTTGTGCTTCGGAGTGTGCTAAATTATTACTTTACTGGTAAATTCGATTGTATCATTTGGACTAAATCAGAGCTATATTTTTCAATAAACTAGTATTACCTAAGAGATTCACACTAATTAAGAATGACAAATGTGTAAGGGACTTTGGAACGATCTAGCAGACAATGTTCAAGTCCTTGGACCATGTAATCGAATTTGGACTTGCACCTGAATTCATGAAACTCAAGCCCGTTTACTAAAATGTCCAGGCTGTGTGTTGTAGACTGTACGTTGAAGGTTGTAGGATACATTTTGTAAGTTGTAGGCCTATATAGGTTGTAAGCTGTAAGTTGTAGGCTGTATTTTTAGGTTGTAGACTGTGTGTTGTAAATTTTATGTTGTAGATTGTAAATTGTTGGCTGTAGTTGGTAGGCTGTAGGTTGTACATTTTAAGTTGTTGATTGTAGGCTGTAGGTTATAAGTTTTAGCTTTGCAAATTTGTTTTTATTCAAAAAAGATATGACCGCAGATTCATATAAAGCTGAAAAATATAAATAATTCGACCACGCAGCTGGACCGCTGACGTGAGTTCAGCAAATTACCAAAATTAAGTTTATAGGCCTATGTTTTAGGGTTTCAACCAACAATTTGGGAATTAGGTCTACTCACGAAGGCGTTGAACAGCTGTCTGTGTGTACGCAATATATTAGTAAAATTTGTTTGCCCCTAGTGGCCTCGCGAGTTTGTACCACTTGGCTTCGAACCGGGTACTTGTATGGTATTTTACGTTTTGGTCGATTTTGGGGGAACCAAGCGAGCTATAAGGTCGCGTAAAAAGCAAAATGTGCAGAATAACATCCTACATTTATATTTTTATAAAACAACTCTAAAAAATTTCATTCTCGTAGTAAAAATCTCAAAAAATAGTTACTTCCTGTCAAAAAAGGTACTTCCGGTTGTTGGATTTTTTTGGCTAACGAACTCGTCCGAGCGACGCAGACAACCAACACGTGTACCAAATTTGAACCAAATCGGACTTAAAATGCGGCCGCTAGAGTGCGAACACATATATACATATATATATGAATTTTAATGACATTTTAAAACGTGTTCTGGGGACCATGATCGGTGCTCATTTGCTACTCCCGACCTTGAGTCTCACCCTAAGGGCCACTACAATAGCTCATTTTTCCCATGGAAATTCGCTAATAAAGTTGTTGTTTTGTTGTCAACAGCACACGACTGATTCTATTGATCTCGTTTCGGGAAAACCAGAAATATTATTGAATTTCAATTACACTAAAAGTGCAGTTGATAAATTTGTTGCAAACAGAAAAATCTAGCGATGATCTATTTGCATATTTTATAACGTCATAAATGTAGATGCACATAGTTAGTATTTGATATATCCAAACAATTTCTACAAAGCAAATAGTACAGGGATCTCCCTCAACAGATTTGACTATGTTACTCGATATTACCTCTTTTTAGATACACACACTACTCGCCCTACGTTCCCATGACACTATGAGCTACAATTTTCGCCTTCTTGGGATTTCCAGATCCACAGCAAAATGTCGAAGAAAGCTTGCGACAAATAGCGTAGGAGATGGTAGCAGCTACAAAATAAAAAGGTTGACGAAATTCCATTGCTCTTTGTGCTCCAAGATTGTTTGTGGAGGATACATAGTCAACATTTGTGGAGCAAGTGCTGCTGTACACCAAGATTTGAATTTGAGTTTTGCTAAAGAAATATATTCGAATTTCAATTACTTGTACTTTTACTTCGAAAGTGTTTGCATCTAGCAACAACTGGGTGTTATGTTTACAAAGTAAGCTATTCGTTTCTATATTACCCAGAAAAAGTAAATTTGTTATTTAAAATTTTAGTGTTGAGTTCAAATAAAAAGACTGCTAAGATTGTGTAATGAAAACATCGATTCACAAAAAATATATACTTATTTGTTCCTAGTAGATCTGTGGTCTTACACAAGTACGGTTATATATAGTAACCAGCTGACCCGTACAGCGTTGCCCGTGGGGGTTGGCATTTTCAGTCTTTTTAACGTAATTGTATTCTTTTTAAGTGTTCAGTCAGTGAGTGGTATTTGGCTTTTATATTTATAGATCTTAAATAATAAAAGCACTATTGTCATAATAATAAAAGATCTGAAATTATGATTTTAGCAACTTTGATCCCCCCAAACCACTAATAAAATTTCGAAATTTTTCATACCCTTTCTTAGTGAGAACCTATGGTCCTAGAGGAAGCTACACACTAAATTTCATTCCAATCCATTAGGTAGTTTTGAAGAAATCGTGATTTAATAACTTTGATCCCCCCAAACCCTCCCTAAAATTTCGAATTTTTTGAAACCCTTTATTAGCGATCGCCTATGGCCCTAGAGGAAGCTACATACCGAATTTCATTCCAATCTATTCGGTAATTTTTGAGAAATCGTGATTTAGTAATTTTTACCCCCCAAACCCACCTAAAATTTCCATTTTTTTTTAAACCCTTTCTTAGTAAGCACCTATGGCCCTAGAGGAAGCTGCATACCAAATTTCATTTCAATCCATTCGGTAGTTTTTGAGAAATCTTGATGAGTGAGTGAGTGGTATTTCGCTTTTATATATATAGATGAAACATGAATGTTGCTAATGAACTGAGAAATTAGTCAGGCATATTTACATAGCCTACCCAAAGTGTTTATAAAATAAAGTTTTGATGTTCTCAATTAAAAATATCAAATTGATTTCCTGATTCCCTTGATTATATTCGGAATTCATTTTTTTTATAGTCGATTTGACGTGTGGGTAGGCAAACGGTGGTAAAACGTATCCGACAAAGATTTCCGATTTGACAAAGTCTTTATTGGTGGCGATTTTTAAAAATAATTTAGTAGGTGTTAAGAATTTAAAAAAAAAATTTTTTTTGTGGAAAATAAAAATCAGTAACATTTTATACCTCGACCTGTATTCGCGAACATCAACACCTGGAACATTAACAATCGATTTCAATTAACTGGTTTCGATAGCATACAAAGTGCCTGTAATCACAACTCTATACAACGGGCAGGATCTTGCTTGCGTGTTCAAGTAGAGCTAATTGTCTTCTTCATCAATTTCGCGTAAAACACAAGTAATCTAGTATTTGTCATTAGGCCTATCCCGAACAATAAACTTTACAAATTGTGCTGTACGCGTGAACAGTCACAAAATTTAGAAAGACCAAACCCTACAATTATACCCCTGCATAACGCCTACACTCGATGCCCTACAGCGCTCCTAGCGGCGCCATCTTGTACCGCGCGTGCAATGCTCTGTTATTATGTCTTTATGATGAACATACCTGATTATAATTATTACTTGTCTGCAAACTGATTTGTAGGGTATTTCTTTAGCTCGTTTTTATTATGTTTGGTGGACCTTGGTGATCTGTTAGTGAAGCGAGCCGATCTATAAGGTCTAACAGTACGTCAACTAGGAGGCTTTGATGTTTGAAATACATCTCTAACCTAGAATGTTATGTGTAACAACAACAGACAATTTGTAGTGTATTTCTTTAGCTCGTTTTTATTTTGTTTGGTGGACCTTGGTGATCTGTTAGTGAAGCGTATGGTTATAAGGTCTAACAGTACGTCAACTAGGAAGCTTTGATGTTTGAAATGTATCTCTAACCTAGAATGTTATGTGTAACAGCAACAGACAATTTGTCGTAATTTACCGCTTGCTGTAACTTGCAAATTAATCGTATTAAGTTGAGTG
>JAGFPH010008932.1:6055-16585 GCA_018207615.1 Philaenus spumarius
ATGTCAGGTTCTGGGTTGCTCACAATATCCATTAAAAGTCTTTTTTTGTAGTGCATCTTCATTGTCTTGATGACGTTTTGATCCAAAGGCTGGATTAACGCAGTTGTGTTGGCTGGTAGAAACATTATTTCAATGAAACCGTCCTTAGTTTTCACTTTTAGGTCGTCCTTATCAACCAGAGGATGGCCAGGGGCGTTATCTAAGAATAGCAGTGCTTTCAATGGCATTTTCTTTTGTTTCAAAAATTTTTTAACCTCTGGTACAAAGTTATTTTGGTACCATGACTTAAAAACCTCTAGTGATACCCAGGCTCGGCTTTGGTTTGTGTAAACCACAGGTAGATTTTCATGTTTAACATTTTTGAAAGCACGGGGGTTTTTAGCTTTTCCCACAACTAACAATTTTAACTTGTGGCTACCTGAAGCGTTTGTACACGGCATCAAAGTTAAACGTTCTTTTTTCATTTTTCGTCCGGGAGCATTGGTTTCACCTCGGGTTACAAACGTGCTGGTTGGCAATTGTCGCCAATTTAAACCTGTCTCATATGCGTTGGTCAGGGGTCAGACCTTCATTTTTTATTTTTATTTCTAACTCTTTAACAAAATTATCAATTTCGGATTCGTCTGCCGATAACTTTTCACCACTTATTTGAAGAAAAAACGGATGCCAAACCTTCTTTTAAAGTTACTTAACGCAGCCGGCGATTCTCCCCGCGAATGCCTTTGAATTATCGCCCACTTTTCAGACAGAGTCAAAGTTTTATGTTTACTTTTTTTTGTTGTTTGGGGTTCCATGGTTTCACACACTCACTGCACTTTCACTGCACAACAGAAGTCAACTTTAAACTAGAGTAGGCGCACTGTACTCAGTTGTAACGACGTTACTGTACAATACACAGACAGCGACTGAAAATCTTTCACGTTTTGACAGGATTCCCCCACTCTTCAGTGACCGTATTGCTCGCTCTCTCTCGCACTCACGGGAGATATGGTGGCCGCGACGCTATCGGATTACCAAACGTGTCGGACTGACAAATGTCGGAAAATTCAAAAATAAAATATAAAGTAATTTCTACTCACTTAGGCTATAAATATAAAAAATTAAAGGTCAGCTCTTGGAGTAGGAAATACGGAATTTGCGTAGCTGTGATAAAGATATTAAGTAACGTATCAATATTCACTGGTTTGTAAATATTGCACATTTTACCACACAAATACTGTATTAGCGAATTTCTACAGGAAAGATGAGCTATTGCAGTGATTCTGTTGGTGAGGTATTAGGTCGGGAGTGGTCTATGAGCACCAATCATGGTCCCCAGAACACGTTTTGGGATGACATTACAATTTATATGTATGCACACTATCGGCCGCATTTTACATCCGATTTGGTACACACGTTGGTTTTTCTAACCCTCTAAAATTGGTTCAATAATCCAAAAAAAACCCAACAACCGAAAGCATGTTTTTTGACCGGAAGTAACAATTCTTGATTTTTCAAACTACAATGAAACTTGTTTGAGGTTTTGTCTAAAACAATAAATGTACGAGATTATTCTGCACATGTTTTTTTTTTACATGACCTTATAGCTCGTCTGGTTCCCTCAAAATAGATCAAAACGAGATACCATTAAAATATTGGGTTCAAAGCCACGCTTGTCCATTATTCTAGGTCCCAAGGTCGAGGTTCAAACTCGCAAAGCGCAGTCCATAATCCAAGGCCCGCAAGGTAGGGGTGCAGGCGCTGCGCAAAAATGCACGCATGCTGGAAGCTGAGGTGGAAACAAATTCTACTAATATATTTTGTACACGCAGTCAGCTATCGTGAGTAGGCCAATTTTCCAAATATTTGGTTAAAACTATAAAACATATGATATATACTTCATTTTGGAAATTCGCTCAAGTCACGTCAGCAATTCAGTAGCATGATCGAATTATTTTACATTATGTTACATTTTCTATAAACATTGTCGATGTTTTTGAAGCTTTTTTCCCTTGTTTATGTATGTTTATAGAGTATACAATTTATTAGTAAATGAAAATGATTACTAACTGAAGGTTTTATAATAGTAAATGAAAATGATTATTAACTGAAGGTTTTATAATAATATTTTAGTTAAACTTTAATACAAAGTATAATGTCATTCTATTTAGTCATTGGATGCTAACAAATCTCCACCGCCCAGAGCAGATAAATTGAACAAAGAAGAAGCTGAGGCACAAGTCGAAATCCTTACTAATGTTGATAAGAAGATGAATGATGTTGGTCCTGTCTACGACTGTGTACTATTCCATGATGGAAACATATGGAGGTTAGTCATAAACATTTGTATTGTTCAAATACTTGTTTATTGTTTTTTGTTAAAATCAAGATAGTGGCAAAATGTGTGTGTTTAATTTATATGACTTGTCTTAAATTATATATTAAATATATATTGAAAGATACAACCTCATTTGTGATAATCCAAGACATTAAACATTTAGAAATTAAGCTATTAAATTCATTTTATTTCTAAGCTATGACAGGGTGGCTAGCGACAGGGAAAACAGGGAAAACCTGGAAAAGTCAGGGAATTTTACTTTTCTGGAAAATCAGGGAAAAGTCAGGGAATTTTGGTTAAGGTCAGGGAAAAATAAAATTTCTAAGGAAAATAGTTAAAAATAACTATTTAAAATCATAGATTAATACAAGTTTTAATTGAGAAAATAAACATTAAAGATAAGATGAACTTCTAAATTAATCAATAAGAAAACTACGTATTCTGATACGTAAAAACAATTATCGGCAAGTTACGGGAGTGATTGTGGCAGCTTGTTCCAATGCACTTTCCGTGTTATGTCCTTGAAACCTTTCTCTAGCATGCAGTTCCTAAAAATGTTAGTTTTATTATTAAATGTTTTCGAATTTGGGTATCTTCGTATCAATTAATTAAATATTTAATTCAAATCTGAAACCAGTAGCTGGATTACAAAAACCAGTTAGTTATTTCTTTTGTTATAAAATAATAAAATATAATTTGAGTAATTCATTGTTTAATTTAATATTTATAGTCATAAATATGTAATTTGCAAGTGCTGGTGGCTGGTACAGTAACATAGATATTATTAAATATTTAACTGTTACAATAAATATTTAATTAAATATTTGATTAATTTCCCAAAAATTTATTTACTCACCAATATAATTTGATTGATTTACTAAAATAAAATTAGCATGGTTTTGTTTGTGCTTTTTTTAAGATTGGTCAGGGAAAAAGTTATTTAATCAGGGAAATGTCAGGGAAAAGTCAGGGAATTTCAAAAGGTCATATCACTAGCCACCCTGTATGAGATGTCTTCATGTTTAGGTTATCTCACAATAATAAATCAACATTAACAACACATAAATACAAAACAATTCATACAGATAAACAAATTATAACTTTTAAAAGACTTACTGTTTTTATTAACACACCAATTAGCAATGTAATGCCAGATAGTTACTGGTAGTAAATAGACCACACCAGTATGTAGGCCCTGAGGTGAACAAAAAGGTAAAAAGGAAAAAGATCCATCTTTTCTAGAAAATGGTGAACAATTTTAAATTTGGTTGTCTAAATGACCGTTACTACATTGAGTGTTGATGGTCTGTTTATACATGGAGCAAGTAGAAGTTAGTGGAGTGGTATTCAGGGTTAAGTATATTAGTATAATTAATGTACTAAAAATTTCTAAGAAACATAAGATGCCTGTTATGCATGAAACTTTATGCAATAACACATTGAACCATACACAAAATACAAATAAAACAATAATAATGGTAATATTTTGTATTTGACTTGTGTGGAGTACTATCAAAGTGTTAAAGCAAATGTTTTTTGTTCTAGGGCATGTTTGGATACATCTGAAAAAGGAGATCTTGCTTCGTGTAATCTTCTTGGAGAATATTCTAAGACAAGAGAGTTCACAGCACTCACATCATCAGACAATCTGAACTACTCTATCAATGTTCATGATGAGGGCAATACACTTGAGATTGTCTCTATAGCATGTAAATGAAATTAATATTTATTACTTTAAAAATTTTAAGATGTAGGAATCTCTGTGAAGGAGAGTAAATACATTAAATAGTCATTTATAATAATTATTCACAATTCAGTTATTTTTGAAAATACAGTAGAGTCCCGGTAATTCGAGTCGTGATAATCCGAGGTTCCGTGTAGTTTAAAATATATCAACTTTTGTGAGAGAAATGCCCCACGTTGTGGAAGCCAAATTACAATATCTCAAATTATTTAAATTATTAAATTGGATAGCCCACGTTGGGGAACTAAATTATAATACTATTAGATTACCAATGCAATTCAAAACACAAAATAGGTTTACAATTTTAATACTTCTTTAATCGAAAGAAAGAAAAATTAATATATATATGTACAATATTCACAAAACAAGTTAATTCAAATCAAATGTTCGTTATAGTCTTTATAACACTCTTAGTATCTCGGGGGGTCAGTGCCGACTTTTCCCAATATTATTTTATTGAAAACAAAAGTAATGATTAAAAAACAGTTATTCTAGATAAAGATAAAATTTGAAAAGGGGAAAAGAAAATAGTACAATGTGTTATAATGTATGTGTATGTAGGTGTATCAAAAGGGGAATTATATCGAAGTTAAATTTATACTGATGGTCCAAACAAATTCTTCTTATAAAAGTATTTTATAAAGTCTTTTCAAAATATGTAATATTAAAGTTTTCACTGATGGATGGTTTGAAATATAGATATAGTTAATTCAGGTAAGTACTTATAGGCCTATGGATAGATCTCACCCAGTTTATAACTTCTTCTTCTGGTTATGGGACTTTAAATGATTATTTATTATTATTACACTTCACTTGAGTTAAGGTAAGTTATTTATTTAAACGTAGACAAAGTTTGAACACTAATAATCTTCAATTTATTGGAGAGCGTTGGTCATAGGTCTTGCTTCTTAGGCGTCTCTTCAACAATTAAAATCCTGGGATCAAAAGTGGCTTGCTTTGGGCCTTCAGGAAATGGGTACATAAGGCCTGGTGAATTTCGTATCTTCTGGGGTGTGGATTGTTGTACAGAAAAGTGTAATTTAAAATGTAATGTATTTATTTGGTGTTGTTTTGATTAAATTTTGAAATAATTTTGTCTTACAACTAATATGGAATAATAAAATTAAAAAGAAATTGATTAAATAAGAAAATTGCATAAAAAATACCAAAAATAGCTCCTTGTACAAATTATTTTCTAACATCTACTATTTACAATTAAAACTATACATTTGGCTTTTAAACTGGTGTTTTCCGCGTTGCAATCGGTCACATGACTGTGGGCGGGGCTTAATAAACATGTCGTCTTCCTCTATCTAACTTTTGCCGTTGTTTCGTCGACTTTCAATGGATTGTTATGGCTTAACGGTATTTCCTATAAAATTTTGCCAAAGACATTTTTGATGAAGAATCTTTCATTCTATCTAATGGTGTTCTTCATTTTTTGATTTGAATTTTGGTTCTCTTAGGATCGATGATTGTATTTCTGATATGGCCTAGATTTTAGTATGCCGGTCTGATTTCGAGTGGATTAAAAAAGTGAATTTCGGTCGAACGCTTGTTGATGGAGTTCATCTTATAATTTGGATGGATTGGTTGTTTAATTTAGATGAATTTTGATATAGGAAAGATAGGGATACGAGGTCTGGAAATATTATTAATTACGTAAAATGTTATCGAAAGTCGGGTGTTTTAGAATCTTGTTAATTTGTTGCTTGTGATTCCGTCCGCTAGATGCCGTCGGTCGGATTGTTTCTGAATGATTTTTACTATCAATCTTCTGTCTCTCTCGCACTCATGCGTGTTTAGTTGAAATACATTAATGTAGGATTCTTTTGGCTTGTTAATAATTTTGTGGTATATTTTGAATTGTTACAAGTTCAAGCCGTAAATAGCGCCTCCAATATACAAAAATACCATAGAAACAAACTTTTCACGAAACTACTGTATTCTCTACTCCTCTCTTACAAAGTCCCTCGATACCAATCCGGGCTTGTCTAAAAATAAATCAGTCCCACTCTACTACATTGTGTGCGACATTTGTTTAGTCGCTGATATGAATGCAGCGCTATGCAGGTTGAACAACAACCTGAAGTTACTGCAGCCGGTAGCGTATTACTCTGTCGTTGGCATGACATCGCTGCTTTTAAAGTTGCAGTGTAGTTAAACAAAAAACTATTTATGATTTCTTTAAAAAGCAAATTTATATTTTTGTACTGTAAATAAAATTACGTTTAACTTCTATTTTTGCGGTTATACGAGGGCTATAAATGGTAGTTTTATTTTAACCTCTACATATTGAGGGCGGCAGTAGCCGCCAGATGTAAGTATGGCCGCTACCCCTGCCCTTATATACATTGAATTTTGAGGCCTGTCTTTTTTATTTAAAAATTTTCTCATAAATACTCATGAAAACCTGTAAAAATATTTAATATATTGATTAAGTTATTATTATCAATCATAATATTTGACTTCGTGTGCTGTTTTTATCAATTATTCATTAAAAACGATATTTTTCTTCAGTTTACTCCAAAATAAATGTGTTTTTCCATCGGGCGACCGGAAAAATTCAGGCGACCCGTCAGCTGACTGATTGTAGATTAGCAAAATTATTTACTGGCAAGGTATTTTATCTGTGCGTTAGCTTTAGTGTGATATCTGTTGTGGCTTCTGCTGTCTTTATGAGTTTCTGGTGGTAAGTACCGTATTGCGAAGACCAGAAGGCGAAGACGTAGACGTAGGTAGGACCAACCGTCCAAAGCGTAAAAGGAGGCGAGGCAGAAGACATCTGAAGGAGGATTCAAAATTATAAAACATATTTTTACCTCAAGCTTGCGTTTACAAAGTTCACTGTTCTGATAATAATTAATTATGTTCAGTAGCCTATATTGAGTCATAATGCAGAAGTAGAAAGTGTTAGGGGCTAAATAGTTATATATAATTGACACTATTGTTTTGTAGACTCAGTTTTAAGTCTAGTGTATTTATTCTATACATTATTTTATATTACATATTATTTTCTTCAGACTTTTCCTACAATCTTCCGATTTTTTTGGGTCCAACTTCCGATTTTATTTTTTTGCACCTGGCAACACTGCTTTATTGTGATTTGATATTTGATCAGCTGTGATAGTGTACTAGTGTAATGAAATGAAGTGTATTACGATTACGTGCTAATTGTATCAATTTTGGTTTAAGACCGAGTTTCTACGCTATTATTGTTATCTTGTTTCTTGAATAGTTCAAGCCTATAATTATCATCCAGAAGTTACTGAAGAATTGAGTTTAATATAACCAAAGAATATTTTATAACCATTAAAGGTATTTTCTTTTTCTTTCTAGATGCATCAAAATATTTACTATATCAGAACAATTATTGGTTATGCTTTTACCAATTTATATGCTATGCCTACAATGACCTAAAATAATAGGGGATTAATAATATCCCACAGGTGGTATAACTGTAGTTAAATTTATCATTTACATTTTCAATTACATTTTAAGTAGGCTAACTTTTTTTAAGATCTGATTGTTGGAGCCTTATGCTAAACATACCTATAGATTAAAGTAATAAATACTTAAACATAGGTCTTGGCCTACATATTTTAAAGTATTAGGCGCAAGTGTACTATTCGACCCTAGGCTGATATTTTTGCAGACGACGTAGTTTTACATTCTGTTGTTAAATGTTGAATAGGCCTACAGGTAAACATACTGTGGCGTAAGTTTACTATTCGACCCTAGCCTAATACTTTTACAGACAGCGACGTTGTTTTACATTCTACTGTTAAATGTTAAATACAGGTAAACACATAGGCCTAGTCAAAAATAGAATAAGATGTAAGTATGGCCGCTACCCCTGCCCTTATATACATTAAATTTTGAGGCCTGTCTTTTTTCTTTAAAATTTTTCTCATCAATACTCATGAAAAAAATAACCTTCACAGAATTTACCTTGTTACCTAATCGCCCAGTATAATTGATTTGTGACATTCAACTTCTACACTATGACATAACAACAGATTACAACGGTATCGTTCGATGAACTGTAAACAAGTGACTCTAACAAGTGACTAACAAAATTTTACATTTTCTTGTTAATCTGAAAAGTTCTTTAGATCGGTAAGTATTTAAAATTAAAACAAAACAAAGCCACACAGAATTTACTTTACATGGGCGATTAAAGTATGCAGGTAACCTATACGGTCAAAATATGCACATAATAAGTTTTATTTTTACCTTATTTGGTTTTTTCAGGGCAAAAAACATGTTGATTTGTTCATTTCAGTCCATTACCGATAACATATGTATCAATTTGGAAAGATTTTGTTCTGACAAACTAATACTAGCGAAGCGGTCTCTTCTAGTATATTTTCTTCTTTGGTGCAAATTTACTATGCAACCCTAGGCCAACAGAAATGCAAGAATAGCCTGAAGTTCTAACTTATATAGTCATTAGTCACAGTACGGTTATCTGCATTGAACATTTAACAGTAGAATGTAAATCTAGGTCGTCATCTGCAAAAATATCAGCCGAGGGTCATATAGTAAATTTATGCCTCTTCTTGTATTGGGATTAGTTAAACTACGTAAGATTTTTGTGGACTGAAGGCTACAATATTAGATTAACTTAAGATACACTACCTCATGCAGGCTTTGGTAGGCTTACAAATGATTTGCGGCAGCCTGTAACGATTAAAAAAACTGCATTTTTGTGTAGGTTTGGGTGTAAATAGATACAATGATTTCCTGAATACAAAGTGTTAAATTTCAAGCACAAAATTTGTTACAATAAGTTAACTTATAGGCCTACAAATAATTTATAACACAGAGGTTAGACACGGTAACTTTACATTGCTTTAAGGTGTATGGTAATGAAGTGCGATCTATGCATGACGTCACTAGTTGCCGGACACTTGTAAATGTACGGTAGTGACCACGAAAAAGTTAGGTAAGATATAGGTAGACACTGAACTCGATACCAGATGTTTTGTTTATATTGTAAGTATGTTTATTTACACAATATATCTAAAGAATATTGAAATTTTAAAAATTGGAAAATATGCTTGTAAACCGTCTCAACTGTCTGCACTTTTTTACTTAACTGGGACCCTTACTGGGGGACCTTTTGGGGATCAAGAATATGCATTTTTTTTATTTTCTTGTTAATAAAATCTACATTACACACCCTTTCAGTTGTTGCCTTGTTTACCATGAGTTAAGACACACAAGTCCGTTCCCTACTCTCACAGCCTATCTTTGGCCTATGGCCTAAGGTTTCGTGTTTCTTTTGGCAATTGAGTTAATACACATGTGGCTTTTTGCTATGCTCTTAGTCTGGCATCGGCCTAAGGCCTCAGCTTTTTTGGACTGCTCGTTACATTATGGGCCTTGCTGCAGTGCTTAGATACCAAGTGAGTTGACTAATTAAAAATACACTTAAATATAGTTTAGAATCCAAAGAAGCACATTGTGCCTTTCGTGCTCGCAAGATTGAGTAAAATTATACTTTACTCCTACAAACAATTGAATCCTTATTTTGCCCAATAAAATTTTACCTCTAAAAAGAAATGAAATCTCGACAAAAAAACCTTTCAAAAAGGTAAAACTTTCGTAAGTATGACCTTGCGTTTTATTCTCTTCAACTTACTCAAACACATTCTTATATTTTCCTTTTCCGGCTCTTATTTATTTTTAAAAAATTCAACTTATTACTAAAGAAATCTCAAAATTATAACGTTAAATTCATGAAATGATATATACATATATATTTTAACTTAACGAAAGTTATTAAATGCTTTATTAATTTCGTAAGTATTTTGGCAAACCAATCTTTTGAAAGTTTTTTTTTTGTATACATAAATATACATGATGTAACTTATTGATTTAAAAAAAATAAATCTTTGAAAATATCAATATTAATTCTTCTAGTTTTATACACATTATTTATCTCGATTTTAAATTAACGAAATTTATTAAATGCTTTACTAATTTCGTAAGTATTTTGACAAACAAAACTTTTAACAGTTTTTGCTTGTATAAACATTAATTTCTTTAAAATTTCAAGTTTTTCTTAAAAAAAGACGGGAAAATGATTTTTTCAATTACAATTTCATGTGAAAAATTTGCATTTAAAATTGTTATGAAAAAAATCATGTGAAAGATCAAGCTTTTATTCACTGTCCAAAATTTGACCCTTAATTCCCGGTTTCATTTCAAATGATTTTTCATGTGAATTTTTTCATATAAAATATGTGATCAGAAACTACTCGCTTATACACTAGTCTTTGCTCATAGAAATTTGGTAACTTATAACACCAGTGTAAAATAGAACGTTAAACTTCAATTTTGTGCAACCAAACACAATTCTCTCTAGTCATACTTACCCGCCGCTTAGTTTGCTGAAAATTTTTTGTCGTAACTAATTCCATATTCTTATGAACAAATAAATTGCTAAATATTAATAATTATT
>JAGFPH010008932.1:26551-51120 GCA_018207615.1 Philaenus spumarius
ATCTTACATCGAGTGCTCCAGTGAATCAAAATCGACGAGGCTAAAGTGTGACGAACTAAAGAATAATGGGGTTTTCTAATTTAAATTAAATTCAAAAGTGTTATAAGTTTTTTCTCTTTTATAAATTCATTTTTTTAAAGTGCACTATAAAACAAAGAATCGTAAGTAATAAATTAATTTTAACTAAGTCTGCATTTGAATATCTTATTAATATAAGTTGTTATAGGTTTAGGATGAAATGATTAATAGTTAATATGTATGCTTGAGTGTCTGATTGTGGTAATTGAGATGATGATTTGCCAATATGATTTAATTATTTATTTGTGTGTTTTTGCAACTTAAAATGACGCATTAAAGTATTAATGCCAACTACTATGCTTTCTTAATTTGAGTTTTCTCCTTTCCAGAAGTACTTTATGGTAAATCAAACCTTGTAATAATAATAAAATTAAATTCAGTGTATTTCATAAGTAATATAAAATGGCGTCGGTCGTTGGTAAACGTAATGCGTTTGGCGGCAAAGGTTTCCATGTGCACAGACATGGATGCCAAGCATTCAGACGAGTCCATTTTGTAGCCAACGAACTGTACTCACAGATATGATAAGTTGATGTGTAACAGAGATTTGATGGTCAACCGTGATAGACACAGATTTGACTATAACATAACCTCACTTCAATTTTTGGGTTATGTTTGATTGTTTTTATTATGAATAAGGGAATAATGTGTTGTAATATTTTGAATTAATAAATAAATAAAGTAAAGTATATGGGTTGAAGATAGGATATTATAAATAATTGTTACGCAGTAAAGGTTATTTTTTTTATTAAAATCAACTTAGAACAAATTTGTCAAAATTAATTTTTTTTTTTTTTTTTATTTTTCTATTAATAAATTTGTTTGTAAACGGCTTGTGTAAGCACAGCACGTTACAAAACGGTGCCCGAACTGGGACCTGATTGTAACACTGAGCCGACAGCACGTTACAGACATTACTAAAATTTCATATTTTTTATAATAATTAACCATAAAAATCATTTTAAATACCTTATTTATTGTGTTCAACTTGCGTGTAGAAGAAGACAATGCTGTTTTATGCATAGGATCCCATAATTTTTCTTTTCTTTGCTTTTTTATTCGATCTTGTAGTTTTTTAGGGTAAAGTTCAAAAGCATTCTTGATTCCAATATGAAAACTTCCACTAGGGTTCACCCAAGTGGTAGGTATCTAAAATCAAATTAAAGTAGTACGACATAGGATATAATTTAAAAAATAAAGAATCATTTACTAATAGCAACACTAATTATTCCAATGTATTTACAATAGTATAGAAGTATACAACTTAAATTTATAAAACTATTATAGCAAATGATGTAATAAACAATTTATTTTTTAAACAATAGTATAAATCAGGGGTGTCCAACTTGCACTACCTCAAATAAAATCATGAATATGGTTGTGGGCCATATACCCTACTTTTTTTTAAGTAACAATAAAAAACAATGTAGACTAAGGTAAAATCACAATTCAAAAACATATTATTATTTCTTTTTATTGCTGAAGTATATTTTACATATTATATGGAAAATATAAAGACAAAATATTTTTAGTAACTAAGACAAACTTTGCAATAAAAATGAAAAGAAGTGTTTAATGCAAACACTGTGGTCGATCGGCTGCATCCACCAACGAACGAATGTCCACC
Organism: Philaenus spumarius; assembly: GCA_018207615.1. NCBI lineage: Eukaryota > Metazoa > Arthropoda > Insecta > Hemiptera > Aphrophoridae > Philaenus > Philaenus spumarius. Next base: position 28,257 of record JAGFPH010008932.1, read on the forward strand.
TCAAGTTCAGTTGTGGAATTAATTTCATTGAAGAAAACACACTTTCACACACACACATATATATATATATGTGTGTATGCTTACGAATATGGATGTCATTTTCAGTCCAAAATCTTGCAAGTTTTGGAATCACTCCTTAGACTGCAATTTGAAAAAATCTCATCCCTTTTCTTGGAACATGTCAGCTTGAAGGTCACACAACTCAAGTTGTATGTCAGGTGGTTGGTCTTCAATGGTAGCTCCAAAACTATTATTATAAAGTAGTTCACTGCTTTTAAGACTTTTAATTTTCTCAATCTTGTATTGAATTCATAAATAACTTGTTGAATTTGTAAACTGCAGCTTGAAAACTCATTAAGGGGAGCAGACCTCCCTATCTTCCGCCATGTTAGCTTATGTACCTTTTTATAAAAAACCATTAGAGCTAGAGATCTGAAATTTTTACCATTATTTCCTACTTCCTTCGTCAACATTTTATCCAGAGGATTTTGTTTTATCTTAATTTATTTGTTCGATAAATTTTTTCATAAGTATACATTTTTTAAACGTAAAAGTTCCCATAAAATATTTTTTAACTTTTTGTTTTTTGTTATTTATAAAAACCAAATGGAGCGATTATGTATAATAATGCCCTACGTGTGTGTGTGTGCAAAGTTTCAAGGTCCTAGCTTCAACGGTTATTGAGGAAAAGGGACATTTAGTAAAAAAAACACTGTTTTCGGAAAAATGGATTTATTTACAAAACACAAAATAGCGAGTCATAACATATTATATGATATATAGCAATATCGCGCTTGCATGGTTTCAGAAAAACATTTTTCTGTTATCTAATGCAAATTAAATATATCTTATGTTATATATCAATTTAAAGAGCAGAAAACAAGCTACTATCAATAAAAATAAAAAAATACGATTTTAAAAAATTAGTTTGAGGTCTGCTCCCCTTAAGGTCTTTATCTTTGAATTCTTCTGCTAGTTGCAGACACCGTCTTCAAGAACGCCGTCCCTGTTGAAATCGACGACACTGACTATGAGGAAGACCTAGACAGCCCCATACCTATCACCTTCTCATCCCAAAAATCAGCACCACACGAGAACGAACCTGGGTCGAACTTGATTTTACACTACTGGTAGGTACCCTAACAACATACCAAAAAATCAGAAACATGTGAATTCATCCGATGTTGGATGTCTTAAGTCAGTGGTCTACGATTGATTTTCCACATAAAGCACCCTGGTGAATAATACAGTGTTGGACAAGTTACTCCTTTCTCCCGAAATCAACTCCACTAATCCATACGTTTTACCTGTAATCGCTGGTGCCCCATCTGTTACAATGGTGAACAGTTATTAAAGCCTCCAATTCTGTTAACTGTTTTCTTCAGAGCCTCGTAGATATCTTTTCCTTTTGTTTTTCCATAACAAAGACAAACTTCAAATAGTTCCTCTTTACTGAAGAGATCTGAAAAGGTAGTAGGCCTATGTACAAATATTAAAAGCTGACAAACATCTGTTTGATCAGTGCTTTCATCCAGACAAAGTGAGAAATATGAGATTTTTTACCCTGGCTAAGCAACAATTTTTCTACTTGTTCACTCATGTCAAGAATCCTTCTTTGTATGGTTTGATATGAAAGTGGCACTGTTTCAAATTGCTCTGCTATTTTAGAATCTTCAAAAGCTTTTGCCATTTCAATGTCAGACTTTTTAATTAAACTGCCACCAGTAAAAGTTTGTTTGCCCTCGGAGCTCAAGAGATACGGCGTAAGTTGCATACAAAGAATGCATTTGAGAGTGTAATATTTTACTAAACATACCAGTTTGTTGTTTAAGTTTTTTTTTTTCTTCATATCTGCAACTACCGCTCGCCGACTTTCATTAAAGTAGCATACTTGTTTTCATGCATTTTTGAGTAAAATGGCTTCTCACATTATGTTCTTTATGCAATAAAACAACTTGCATGCACACAAAACACTGCATCTTTCCATATTGTGAACAATCAAGAATCACTCTCCAAACTTTCCTTGAAACTCGTGTTTTCACTATCAATTTTACGTTTTATTGATTCTTGTTGAATATTAATGAAACAATCAAAATTTTTTAAACAGAAAATTTCACGATGGGCAGGATACTTTTGAGGTCAACTGACAGGTGCATGTGATGAGACGAAGTGAAAAGACAGCCGACAGTAAGTTGCACTGGCAGGTTTGGTGTGTGTGAGCTGTGATGCACAGTAGTAGTCTGCGCAGCTCTCGCAGTTTTGGGGGAAGCTAAGTCGTGAAGCCTTGGTCAACTGAGTGAAAAGTAAAGTTAACAGATTCTGACTGTCTGTTATTCCTTAACATATGAGGAAACATTTTATTTTGATTAAATTATATCAAAGCATATTTGGCAAATTTTGATAAAATTATAAAGTATTTTCAAAATAGCCTAACTGCATTTAAAAAAAATTTCTGAATTTTTGTCTAATAAGCTTTCAAGGACCACAATAAATGGCACGGCAAGCCACTAGTTGGACAATCCTGGTATAGATTCTCTCCAATCAAGATCGATTAATCTAAAGTTGATCTACCCTCAGTGCACTCTTATTTAATTAAGACATACCTTCAGTGTTCTACCAGTAATACCGGTAATTTCTCCATTAACAGCCTGGACAACAGTCGAAGTGTCTACATCTCCGGCACCACTACAGTCAAAACGCTCAATTATCTTTGGTTTTCCTTCACTTGTAACCTTAAAACAAGAAATGTATTTTATATTATTATAAAAGCACACTAAGTTACGAATCATTTATTATCCATATGAGATTTCTGAACAAATCATTCAATTGGTTTCTTCTTCTTGAATCTTTTATATATTTAGGTTACTCTATTGAAAGTCATTTGTGTCTAGGCCTAAAGTATGTAGATTTTTTAAAAGACCTTAGGCTACTTTAAGAACTTGAAACTTATAAAGACTAAGGAGTGAAATAACACACAAAAATTAACATCATTAGTTGATGTTCAATATATGTCTGTTAGCTACTTACGCAGGTACACATAACGAATTCTAGAAATAACTTGGGAATGTGTAGGCCTATCTAAATTCTTTCAGACAATAAATTGTAGGCATATTAACCTACGTTCAGTGATATCTTAAATAAAAGGTCATGAGTATTTTAGGACAATAAATTCTTCACTTACAGTACCACCCACCCTATCAAGATTGTAGCAGCTGCGACCTTTGTTTGAGAAATTGGTGATACCAACCTATACATGTTTATGAACTGGAAACTGTGTAGTTTATATTCAGGTTTTACTATTTTTTAGGTAGGAAGTTTAGATTATGTGGTGTTAGGCCTATACTATAACAAAGCAATTAGGCAATAGTAGAGAGTTGGCTACCGTTTTGCTATTCCAAAACAGTAATGCTTAATGTTTCAGAACAGTTCAATGTGATCAAGGTTTCTATGTTCCATTTGTCGAAAAACAAAACAGCTAGAAACTCGGAACTGAGCCTGCGCAGTGTTGCAATGCGCACTGTTTCATTTCCTTTATATTTCGTTTTTAACCGTTAGATGAGGGGTGAATAGTAAATAGGTTTTAAACACGCGTCACGTGATCATTTTAGTTTGTCAAATTAAATTTTACGGTATATTGTTATTTAATACATTTTGTTATTCTCAGTAAATTTTAATTTGTTATCGTTGAATTTGGTATAGTATGTTTCAGTGACATTGCATTAAACTGAAAATAAGTTATTGATTATTAATTAGTGTTCGAAGGCTCTAAGTTAATTATGTGTTTCTATTTATATTATATAGGCTACTATTTTCATTTTAATAAAATCATAACTTTACAAAGATTAGAAAATATTTCAGTTAAAAAATATGGTTCAACTGTAGTTATTTAGAGATGGGATGAAAAAATATACTTATATACGTTTCATAACCTATTTCAGTGTACCAAACTGCCTCTGTATAAGAGTTGAGTGGTTCTAGTTGGTTCATTTAATTGATTGTTTCATGTTTCAAAACTTAGGCTATAATTTGTCTTGAGTAAAAATATTCTAGGTAAACAGAAACATAACTAAAAAATCATACAAAAAACAAAAGAAATACTTAGGTAGGGAACCATCATAGGCCTTAAAGATTTTAAAATCAAATCAACCTACATGAAGCAACCTCACTAAAATAAAGTCCTAATACGAACTTAGTTCAGCATTTTTTTAAACCTGAATTAGGCTATTTAGCCTAGTATTATAAAACAAAACATAACATGCTTCAAATATTCAAGAAAAGAGAAGATTGAAATGCATACACATTTGAATGAAATTGCTAGTTTAATTTTGACTATGTGAGAGAATGCCTAATTGAGCTTTATATAGTTTGGAAAAAGCATCCATTTTTTATTTACAATCATAATGTCCGATCTTGGTAGAGATTTTGTAAATTTGTTCGATGATTGTAGGCCTAGGTCTGTATGAAAAAGTAACAAAGAAATTTACAATTGGTTAAAAATATAGAGTGTATTAAAACTCTATATAACCCATAACATTTTAAAGGGCCCGGCTAATATTTACATTAGGATACCTGGTATTGCATTTTTTAAATAATAGTCTGAAGTTCTAACTTACACTCTCTGGTCAGAGTATGTTTACCAGCATTCAAAATTGCAATGTGCTTAGGTTGGCAGCACTACTGTTTCCTAAAAAAGGTCAGGTGTCCTAAAGTAAATTTACACCAAAGGCCCATTGTAGAAAATACTTCAAGCTTAGCAGAAAAAAAAGTATAGGCTAATGGGTTCCTGCTGAAGTAGCCTATATTTGTTAAAAATGTGAAATTAGGTTTCAATTTAAATTTTTTATATGTCTTGACTTTTGAATTTAAGGCTTTTTGGCCTCTATTATTAGTATGATACAATAGAATAGTTGAACAAGTCCTAGGACTTATTTTTAGTCATTTGGTCTAGGCTCTAACAAATCCAAAGTTTAAGAACTTTTGCTTACAAAAGATCATAGAAATTCATGTTTCTACTAGGCCTACAAAACTTATCCTTTATAGCCTATTTACTAAACAAAGGTTGCTGGTTATTTATCAATTAATTTACTTGTAATCCTGCAGAACCAGGGTCAACCCCAGAATCAAAAATGGCAATTGTAATTCCTCTTCCATCATATTCTGGATATTTATTTAAAAATGAAGTAACCCCCGTTTCCTTTTTTGGTAATAATGCAGAATATGGAAAATCACTTTCAATTTCAACCATTTCAACGCCTATACGACTTTCAAACACTCTCCAGGAGGTCCTAAGGAATGATTTGAGGTTATAGTTTATAACTTGAAACTTGGAACAGATTGTAGGATGACAGCGGCCTCTTAACGTTTTCAGAGTCACAAGTTTCAAGCAAATTGACATTCCAGTACGGAAATGACTTGTGTTTTCCAACAATCATAGATTTAAAAAAGAACTTTTATAAAAGGTAATAATAATACATAGTATCAGAGATAATAATAACAAGAGTATTATCTTTGATTATGGACGTTCAAGGATAGTATTAAAAAAATATACGTGTAGAACATAGAACCACCTCCTTTTTTTAAGTCGGTTAAAAATAAAACAACCGTGTTTTACTATTTATTTTTAGAATTAAATGGTCTGAAAAAACCTTTGTTGTTCCAGACATACAAAGTTTTAAATTTTATTGAATATCCTACTCAGTAATGCTTTGAATAAGGCCTGTATTACACTATCAAATTTCTTTATCAAATAAAGATCTTTGATCAAATTTCTTAGATGAAATTTAATATTTCATAGCGAAATATGCAATCTTTTATCAAAGTTGGCACACGTCAAATTTATTTGTCAAAGGTTCTCTAAGAGTTCCTTTGATCAAAGATCTTTGACAAAGAACTTCGATAGTATAATACAGGCCTAAAATCTCGCTCCTTAATAATACTACAGACCAATAATTACCGGTGTTTATTTCAAGGTAATAATAATATATTATATTATTTTAGAAAAACAATCGAAATTCAGATTTATCAGTAAATTGATACTATCCACTTTGTATACCAAACGTATCTCAATTTCTAAAAGCAAAACATTTTAAAACCTGTTATACATTGTCAGATTTTTTGTAAAAGTTAGGTTCACCTTTCTTTTCATTCTGTAATTAAAATATTTATATCAAGAAGCGAGTACGTTTTTAATTTTTAAGTGAGCTTAAAATCTTATTTATTTTTAATGACTTGTTATGCATATTGAGTATGTTATCATAAAAACAAAAATAAATAAACGGTATCAGTTAACTGACACAAACTTTCTCCCAACTTACTGTAGTCAAAATAATATTGTTTTTAATCATTTTATTTACTACTTTTTAGAACAAAACAAAAAAATAATATTCTACCTACGTCAATCGTATAAAAAAGTTATTGTCCCAGGCGAGATTCGATCGCGCGACCTTTGAATTACTGGCCGTCCTCGCTACCGTTGTGCTACCCCGTGCGGCCGTCGCCGTGATGCTAGATTGACAACATAAACTTGTTTATTTTTTAACATTTCCCCATAATTATGAAACGCCGAAGTTTTGATAAAAGCGGGTGGTGTCATTTTGTTTGGCATCTTAAGCACTATAAATACTGAAAATTTGATCAAAATCGTTAGAGCCGTTTTTTAGAAATTTGCATTTTTGTCGTTTTTTATTGGTTTTTTGGGGTAAATTACCCTTACAAATTAAAAATTCCAAAAAATGAAAAAAACGCCTGGAGATATTAGGGTTTAGTACCTACATACCAAATTTCATGAAAATCGGACCATTAGTGTCCCCTCTGGTCGTGTATACATACTGACACACTGACAGACAGACACCACGTTAAAAACACTTTTTTGGGTTCAGGGAGCACCCAAACAAAAAATTCCACTAAAAATATTTTTGGGTTCAGGGAGCACCAACACAGATAATTGCACTAAACAATTTTTGGGGGTTCTGGGAGCACCAAAACAGATAATTCAACTGAAAATTCAAATTCGAACATTTTTACGAAAACAATACTTTCTCCATATACTACGTATAGGGTGGAGAAAGTAAAAAAACATGCAGTCGTGGGACTTCCGTCAGAAGTGAAAACATTTTAGCTTCATATAGTTAACTTTATTTTCGAGTTATTACGAAGTACGGTATTTTTAATCAATGTATTAATGTTCCTTCTTAAATAATTGTGGAGATGCGATGGAGCCTTAAATAATTGTGGAGATAAGATATAGCCTTAAATATTTGCGAAGATGCGATGGAGCCTTAAATAATTGCAGAGAAGCGACGGAGACAGCTATAAAAAGTTTCACTTACTTACCTGAACTAAGTCTTTTACGACACCTATGCAATTCTTTTACTTATTTACATGGACGATGCCGGGTATGACAGCAGTAACAAGTTCTCCTTATTTACCTGATCGAAGACGAGTACAACAGTTATAAAAAATTGGTATGTCAAATATAAACATCTGTTCCTTATTTGCATGACCGGATACGACAGTAAATTAGGTTGCGTAGCTTACAGTCTTTTTGTCAGTTCCTTTAGTTTTTGAAGATGGATTACTAGTTTCAACCTTGCTTAGGTCATCTTCAGATCCATGAAGGTGAATCCGTTCACATGAACTTCGTTGTAACAACACATAACACAACAATTAAATAATATTTAAAACATTTAAAAACTTTGACCGACGCGTTTGGTAACATGTCCCTTACATGTTTAAAATGTAATCTACCTTTAAAATGTCTAAATGTAGGCCTAGATGTGTTGCTAGAACATTAGATAAAATTGATCAAATCATTTTACACTCGTAGAAAAAACAATAAACCGAAAAAGATCATGTTTTAAAGCTTAATTAAAAGTATTATAATACATACAGTCGCGAAACTTGAATGTAGATGACTACTACCATTGACTATATAAGCATTAATGCTTATATAGTCAATGCTACTACTGACGCTATAATGTTTCAAGCTACCAGCAAGAACAAACTCATAAACCAAAGTAATTAATAAATTAATTATGGAGAATGTTGCAATTTTATTTTTATCAGAAATAATTATAAATTCTTTGTAATACAATAGTGGGTGCCTGGTCATAAAGGTCATCAATTAGGATGGAACGCGAAGAGGGGGTGTGCAAGTCTCCTACGCCGGCTCCCACCACATTTCCCCTCTCGCGGCGGAGTACAGTCAGAGCCGCCTGCCCTACCTAATTCATGTCTGCTATGTAGTCGTGTTGATTGTACATCAGCGCTTTTTAGCAGTGACTGTACTGAAGACTCACACTCGAGTAGGAGAGGGTAAAACGTTACAGCGCATGCTCAAGTAACACTTCACGCTACTTGGCACTATCTGTACACTAACAGACTACGTACAAGAGGACATGTTAGCTCGTAAAACTACCGTACAAAGAAATAGATTACAAATTTTCTCTATACTAATTAATGATTACATTAAACAACCAAAGAAATACTATATAAATCTTTTTAAACAAAAACAAATTAAACTAACAAGGTACATTGGTACAAACACATAAACAATAAAATAGAAAACACTCTGATTTAACTCAATAATTAAATGTAAATAGATTGGAAATAATAACAGTACGGTATACAGACTTCAATTCGAATACGCTTAAACAAACGAAAAATGTATTTGATAAACCAATATTTTATCTCAAAATGTTTATCATGCACATCTAATGTAATCCTTCAAAAAAATATAGTATTTATTTAAATTCCCTGCACTCGGTCGAAGGCAAACAATATATAATAAACTAGTAGCAAAAAACTGGAAACCCATATATTTGCTTTAAATGATATTCTCAAAGAAAACAAACTTGAAAACATCATACAAATAATAAACATGTTAAACTAACAACTATATCAATTAAAAAAAGAAAGAGATGTCCCAATTAAATATATAACTATACCGTATACACAATTTAAACAAAATGGAGTATAATTCATTCTAATTACAACACATTTATGTGCTGGTTATGGTATTCTACCCATGGTACACACTTTTTTGGGGAAGGAAATTAGGAATGTAAGAAAGATCTCTGGTGAGAAGAAAAACCAACAAACCTATTTCCCAACATATAAATCCCAGTTTATCATAATATATCCTAAGTCCTTTTCTGTGCGACTAACTAATTTATATACAAACCGCACATTTATGGGTTTATACAGTCATAAAACAACGTTTTACTTTTTTCTCCATAACAGTACCCCTGTCGTATTTAAAATAATTTCAAGTAGGTATCTAGATTAAAGAACAACACCTAATCAAGATATTACCATTGAAGAAACAACACTAAAAGAAGCGAAACCTAATTGGCTATAAGCGGACGCTTGCGTGTTAGTTCGCTTCGAAGTCACTCGGAGCGCCACCAGTCTTTTGCTGCTCCTCGAGACGAAACTGACATTATAGACAGAGTTTAAATTTCGCCGCACCACCAGACCGCGAATATATCTGCCTTGCACAAACTGCTTTGACCTCCTTTCCTTTCATCATCCCCAACGAAAAGAATTTAGTTTTAGTTTACGTTGTGGAGGAAGCGAGCACATGTTTCAATATTTGGCGAACGTTACAACTATATTATACAGTACTGTTGAAGTTGAACAATGATTTTATTATTGATAATGTTTTTAATAACCAAATTATAAAATGTGGCAAAAATTTAATACTTTTTTTAACGAATTAAAAACAATTTGAAGTAGTAAATGATTTTTTTGTAACTTACAATGCAAAAGTTATGTCAATTACTGTATAAAAATTGTATTAAATCTCCAATTAACATTATTTGAACATGGTTTTTTCCTGAATTTGATTTGATAATCTATTACTGTGAAATATTGTAAAGTCTTCTAAGTTTGTTTTGTTGAAAAAATATCCCATACAAGGTATATGTTAAATGTGCATGCAACAGTAATTAACAAATAAACAATTTATTTCATAAAATCGGACTTAAAATGGGTAAAATATTTAAAACTTAATACCTATGCAAAAACTTAGGTAAAATAGCAAAACAGTTTTTGTTTTGACACCAAACATATATATTTCAGCCGTTCTCAAATAAGGTATTAGAAGGTTCATTACCGGTACCGCTTTTGGGATATTTAAAGCTTATAAAAAGTATTGTTTTGCAGGCAATACTTATGACAGTTTGGCGAAAAAGCTCTAAAAGTTTTAGTTTTAAGGTCAATATTTTGAACAGGAAGAAAACCCAGAAATAAATAAATAACAATAATCTTTATATTATTACAAAAACAATTTACAATCGATCACGTAAGCAACAACTAAATTAATTCAAAGCAAAGTATGGTACACATAGACTACGAAATTATTATACCGGGTGTTCCATAACTAGGTGTAGGTACGCTTATTCTTCGCGTAAGGGAATGAGCTACCTTAATGTAAACAAGTAGCACGGGTTATGAGCTTCACTTCGCTCGCGGCGTTAAAACTCGTCCGTCGGCCTCGGATGAGAAGATGCCCCCAATTTAAAGTCCACCACGTGGCTTTGGACCAGTTACTTTTTTGTTATTTTACGTTTTGATCGATTTTGGGGAAACCAAGCTAGCTATAAGGCCGCGTAAAAACAAAATGTGCAGAGATTAACCCTCAAAGTGGCAGACTGCAGTCTTGACTGCAGTCTCTCGGGCGCAAATGCAACCTGCTCGAACTTTAGCGAGAATTTGCATATATTTGCATAATCGATAATTTAATCCACTTACAATAATCCAATCGTAATAAAACTGGCTTCATTGGAAAGGAAATGAATTAAACTTTAATTTTTGTATTTACAACTTTTTCGTAAAACGTATATTTACATACGTAATCATTGTTTTAAAATATGCATATTGTGTTACAGCTATTTCCGCGGGCGAATCTGCATACAATTGTACTGTTATTTCCCACTTCTTCAACGTTCAAGACTATCTTCACAAATATTTCTTTGGCTATTATAAAGATACCATTGGATTCGTCAATATTTTATCTTTTTGTTGGTGCCTTCTAATCAGATGTCACTATAAAAATAGTATTTTTCCAAGAATTACTGTAAACCCTTGCGATTGGACAGTTTTTCAACCAATGAAACAGCCCATATGTCAAGTGATTTTACGAATACCATATCAAATGTTTTGACAGATTTCTTTACACCATTTTGTGCAGCAAAGTCTGAATTTTGTAACGGGGGGAATTAAACCAGAAATAACCGGTTTTTTGTCTGTCTAGACGACAATTGAAATGTACATAATTATTACGTTCTAGTGAGAAAATCTAGCGCGTGGGTTCCCACTGTATTCAAATGTCCCGTTCTATACGCAGTGTGTAGGCTGGCGACTTTTCATTAGATTGATGTCATTTTGTTATTCAAATAAATATAACTCAAACACTTTTGTGAACTAAGGAAATACAAGTATACCGTTCTTTTCTTTGATTTATCCTCTACACTTTGTTATAATAATATTTCATTTTTGGGCAAAGCATATATTAGTAAATGACGTTACAATCTAGGGCTAGGTTTGTTACCAGTCGTGTACTTGGAACATAAAAACAGTTTTTTTACAAAATAAAAAAATTGAAATTGATAAATGTTTTTATACAGTTTTATTTAGAACTAAATTACAAAACTTTTTTATGCTTATGAAAAAAAAGGCCTAAAGTTGAACTTTTTCCTTTCGTTACTGAACATTTTTTGTTTCTTGAGCTAATAACTTTTACAATTTCAAAAGAAACTAATTTTTAGTGGCATATTTGAATTCTTTGAAGTTTTGTCTAAAAAAAAGCTACTGAACACTTTTAGATTGGGGTTCATTTACTATTTTTGCGAATTTTTAAAAATATGCTTGCAAAACGCTATAAACGGGCTTTTCAATTTCAGCTTTAACCATGTCAGTTCTAGGGTTAACATCTTATATTTATGTTTTTAGAAAAAACTCTAAAAAAACATTCAATCTCGTAGGAAAATCTTAAAAAATTAGTTACTTCCGGTCAGAAACGTGCTTCCGGTTGTTCGATTTTTTTGGCTCACGAACTCATCCGATCGAAGTAGACAACCAATATGTGTTCCAAATTTGCACCAAATAGGACTTAAAATGCATCTGCTAGAGTGCGAACACATATATACATAACATACGAGGGGATGTTTATATGTATATATGTGGGGAAATATATTAATATAAATATGATTTTTCGTGTTCTGGAGACCATGATAGGTGCTCATTTGCAACTCCCGACTTTAGGTCTTACCATAAGGGTCACTGCAATAGCTCATTTTTCCTATGGAAATCCGCTAAAAAGTGGCAGTTGACCTTTATCGATAGATATAGATAGAAGATAGAAAATTATAGATATTGTCACACACATAAAATTGTACATAGCTTAAACAAGTTTTTCATTATGTTTTGTATGCACGTTAAAAGTGTAACCGCAATAGATAATTACATTAAAAAATTTAGTAATTTGTCGTTCTTTATTGTTAATACATTTTTCATAACTGAACGAAATCAGAAATTTAAAAAAAAGTCAAACTTAAGGGTTAATAATTAATTACTTTATAAATGTTACATTTGTGTTTAAATGTATAGGCAAATAACACAATAACTAGATCAGCTGTCTGATTATTAAAAGCACGTAGTTAGACATTTGTCTAATAATAAATCAGCTGTTAATTGTAAATACAAAAATACTACACAATTTACCACAACGGTTGGAATTCCTTAATTCCTTTTTGAATTATTAATCCCTACTTGAAGTAGTAAAATGACACAATGAGAAGCTTCAAATTGAAATTATGTTATGAGCGTACGTTGAAAGGTTCTCTCAAACATAGGGCGAGCTTCTACACAAAAATAAATAACGTGGGGAATTTTTAAGATTTTATAATTTGTATTTTTTAACAAACTTAAAATGAGGAAATGATAAATTTTATATTTTTGGGAATGTTTGGGCTTCAAATTGGTAAATTTATCATGAGCCTAACTGGTGACGCCCAAACTAATGGATCTTACAAAGATTTCTCCCATTTAAATAACATGGCGTAATTTAAAAATGTCAGTTGTGAAAATAAACTCAATTTATTGGATTTTTATATTTTTCTGTAACTCTGCAGTGTAAAACGAATAAAATGACACTTTTTTACAAATTGGTAGAAAAATAACGACATAATGGACCGATAATGTAATTCCCCATCGATAATTCAATAATTACAAAGCAAACATATAAAAAACGCATACGGTACTCGTGAAGCACAAACCTAGAATAGCAGTCGTTACACAATTAACATTGATAATTCAATAATTATATAATTCAATAATTTATATAACAGGAAATTTATAAGAGATATAGAAGGGTACTGTAAGCGGCGTAAATGTTCTAAATTGTTAGCTCTTTCGATTGAGCTATCAACCAACCTCGTACCTTTTTTATATTTTTTTTAATAAATCCAAAAAACCGAAAAAATTCATAAAGTTGGAATTTTTATGTCCTCGAATGTTAAAAAAAAATTTAATTGCTTGATGACATACCTAGAGATAAAAATAAACACATTGTGTTTAAATCTTCACAATCGGTCCATTAGGAAAGGCTGGGCGATTGGAAATAGGTTTTCGACAAAAATCATTTAATAATATATAGATTATTATTTGAAAATATACAATTAATTATAACAAAATACTACGAGATGCTCTTCTCTTTCAGTTAGGCCTATTGTTTTCTCACTTTAAAATAGGATTTATACAACTTTTATAAATTAACGAAATGATTTACAAGTGCAATAAAAAACAAATACTAAAATATACTTTATTATGAAAACTAATTAATAAAAACGTGAATCCAGAATAAATAAATAGAATAGCGCGTGATCGGACCAATGGAGCGTTTGTGGCAGGACCTTTTAGTATCGAGCGCAATTTTATTGTCGTTAATCAACTACCTTAAAAGGGGTTTTTGGAGACAAAACATGTTTAAACAACAATTTTAGTACTTGTAATTTAATACAACTTTCCCGCTGACGAAACATCGTAACTTGAAAAAGTAAAAAATACTCGCTTACTGAAAATTTTATGCCAGATAATTCCTGAACTAATGTTAAAAAGTTTGCATTTTACTTTTTCAATGTGTACAATTACGTAAAAATATATTTCATGTAGAAAATGAGATGGGTAGAATCCCACATCTTTCCTTTAAAAACCTGTTTTTCTTTGTTTTTTTTAATTAAAGATAACTCAACCCATAAGCATTGAAGAAACAACACTATAAGAAGCGAAACCCCCATGTTATCAGAGGTAACACTTTTTAACAGTCGAAAATGCCTAGTTTGGTTCGAGGCCAACAGGTACCGCCAGCAGCATCGCCGCGCGGACTGTACTTTCTTTATTGGGACTGTACATTACGTGCCCGTCCCTAGTGTCAACTTCACAGAGACCAAATAGTTTTGTCGATGCGTAAACGTAAACAACTGCTATGCTCTCCTTAGGTGACTTAGCCTATGGGTTAAGTTATCTTTAATTTAAAAAAAAAACAGGTTTTAGAGGAAAGATGTGGGATTCTAGCCATATCATTTTCTACATGAAATATATTTTTACGTAATTGTACACATTGAAAAAGTAAAATGCAAACTTACTTTAATTCAGGAATCATCTCACATAAAATTTTCAGTAAGCGAGGATTTTTTAATTTTTCAAGTTACGATGTTTCGTCAGTGGGAAACTTGTAGGAAATTACAAGTACTAAAATTGTTGTTTAAACATGTTTTGCCTCCAAAAACCCGTTTTGGTTTTTATTGTAGTTGATTAACGACAATAAAATTGCGCTCGAAACTAAAAGGTCCTGCCACAAACGCTCCATTGGTCCGATCACGCTATTCTATTTATTTATCCTGGATTCACGTTTTTATTCATTAGTTTTCATAATAAAGTATATTTTAGTATTTGTTTTTTTATTGCGTTTGTAAATCATTTCGTTAATTTATAAAAGTTTTGTAAATCCTATTTTAAAGTGAGAAAACAATAACTGAAAGAGAAGAGCATCTCGTAGTATTTTGTTATAATTTATTATATTTTCAAATAATCTATATATATAAAAGGCAAAGCCCTCACTCACTCATCATCACTAATTCTCCCACTTCCCATGAAACTACAGAGATGAAATTTGGCATGTATATACTTTGTGATGTAAATAGGAAAACTAAAGAATTTTCATTTTGATATTCATATTTTTAGGGGTAGTTTTGGGGATTTAGGGGTAGTTTTGACTGATCACAGTTTCTAAAAAACCATACCACCTAGGAACTTGATATTTGTGCACGTATACTAAAAGAAACTAGAGGCACACTAAGAACGGATTTTAAAATGTTTGGCCTGTAAGGGTTGAAACAACCCCTACAACAATAAATATTGTTTGTTATATATATCAAAAACCTTACCTCCTAGGAATGTGAAATTTGGTGCATGTATTTGCAACAGGGGCAAGAGGCGTACTAAGAAAGTATTTTAAAATATTTGGTCTGTAAAGGTTGAAACAACCCCTACAACAATAAATATTGTTTGTTATATATCCCAAAAACCATACCACCTAGGAACTTGAAATTTGGTACACATATTGCTCATAGGCACTAGAGGTACACTAAGAACGGATTTTAAAATATTTGGCCTGCGAGGGTTGAAACAACCCCTAAAAAAATAAATAGTGTTTGTTACATATCTCAAAAACCATACCACCTAGGAACTTGAAATTTGGTACACATATTGCTCACAGGCACTAGAGGCGCACTAAGAAAGCATTTAAAAATATTTGACCTTTAGGGGTTCAAACAACCACTAAAACAATAAATATTGTTTGTTATATGTATCTAAAACATTACCTCCTAGATACGTGAAATTTGGTACACGTATTTGTCATAGGGGTAATTGAATATAAATGTTATAATTTACTTCCGTGAAATAATAGATGAACGAAAATTAGAGAAAACTATGACAATTAATTATAAATCATGGTGATGCAACAAACAAACTCCCTGTAGCGAAGCACTGGCATTCAGCTAGTAATCTATATTATTAAATGATTTTTGTCGAAAACCTATTTCCAATCGCCCAGCCTCTCCTAATGGACCGATTGTGAAGATTAAAAAAAAAGTGTTTATTTTTTATCTCTAGATATGTCATTAAGCAATGATAATTTTGGTAACATTCGAGGCTATAAAAATTATAATTTTATGGATTTTTCGTTTTTTTTATTTATTTGAAAAAATAAAAAAGGACGAGGTTGGTTGATAGTTCAATCGAAAGAGCTAAAAATCTATATCTCTTATAGATTTCCTGTTATATAAATTATTGAATTATTTTATAATTATCGTAATTATTGAATTATCAATGTTAATTGTGTAACGTCTGTTATTCTAGGTTTGTGCTTCACGTGTAACGTATGCGTTTTTTATGCGTTTGCTTTGTAATTATTGAATTATGGATGGGGAATTACATTATCGGCCCATTACGTCGTTATTGTTCTACCAATTTGTAAAAAAAGTTTCATTTTATTCGTTTTACACTGCAGAGTTACAGCAAAATATAAAAATCCAATAAATTGAGTTTATTTTAACAACTGACATTTTAAAATTACGCCTTGTTATTTAAATGGGAGAAATTTGTGTAAGATCCATTAGATTGGGCGTCACCAGTTAGGCTCATGACAAATGTACCAATTTGAAGCCCAAACATTCCCAAAAATATAAAATTAAATCATTTCCTCATTTTAAGTTTGTTAAAAAATACAAATTATAAAATCTAAAAAATTCCCCACGTTATTTATTTTTGTCTAGAAGATCGCCCTTTGTTTGAGATAACCTTTCAACGTACGCTCATAACATAATTATATTTCAATTTGAAGCCTAAATCTTCTCATTGTGTCATTTTACTACTTCAAGTAGGGATTAATAATTCAAAAAGGAATTAAGGAATTCAAACCGTTGTGGTAAATTGTATAGTGTTTTTGTATTTACAATTAACAGCTGATTTATTATTAGTAAAATGTCTAACTACGCGCTTTTAATAATCGGACAGCTGATCTAGTTATTGTGTTATTTGCCTATACATTTAAACACAAACTAGGGGAGACCCTTGCGTGCTCCGCACGCCAACCCCCCACCCCCTTGAGTTGTCAGCAAGGCTCAGGTCTTACACTTTAGTAAAAACCTAACCTAAAAATTAAAAATACTAGTAATTGATTTAAAATTTAACCAGAAAATAAATATATATATTAAAAAAAAAAAAAAAAAATTTGAAATAAACTGTTAATGAAAATATTAGAGACAACAGCTGATTAATCAATCAACAATAAACATTATTTATTTATTTTGTTTTAGTCTAGGCCTAACTTAAAATATATAGATAGTTTGTTGCTCGACGATACTCGGCAGATACAGCTTCATTCGTCTTGAGTGGAGAGGTAGGCAGATGGTGCGAATCATGTATAAAATGTATTAAAATGCTATTTCCTTCCAATTATTTTTCTTGTAGCAAAGTTAAAGAGAAAAAAATGGATTCGACAATCAGTGAATTTAACTAATATTTTATACACATAATCTCTAATTTTTTGGGGTCAATACAGATAGGAAAGAAAGGAGAAAAAAACATTACCTTGCATAAATAGTACAGTTGCCAACTAACGTGAAAAATATTGCAATTTAAAACTGTAGGCCTTAATTATATATCAAGATAAAGATACAAATGTTATCTTTTAATTGTTTTTTATTTCATGTTGATTACTGAAGTTTAATAAAATCTTCCATAAATTTGTATAAATGAATTAATTCATTGTTGATAAAAGGTTGTATTTATATTCACTTTATAACCTCAAAGCAAATTTTATAACGTATTATAGCCTACCTTAATTTTAGAAATCATATTTAAAAAAAATCAACTACAGAAGAATTACATTATTGATGAATTGTAATTTTGTTAACATAACCCCAAAATACAATCTATGCTAGGTTTTGTACAGATGATAGGTGAAATCAGCTGATGTATTATATGAGCGTTTGCTTTTCTTCTGTTAGACAAAATACCTTGCTTCTTTACAATCAGCTGATTGAAGAACTGTAAAATAAAATCATTGCAAAGGTTTGGAAATGTTGATTTTTTTAATTTAAGAAATTAAGATGACGTGAAAGTAAATAAAACCTGCTAATATAGAAAAGTTTTGCTTTTATTTGGTATAAACTGAATGTAAATCGGTCCAGTGAAAATCTCAGACGTACTATCCAAAGGATTGAAAAAGTTGATTTTTTTCTCCCATGTTAAATCTCCATAAGAAAAGTTTATTTTTCATTTTTGACCCACTTAACGTAAATATTTTCAAAATACAAATAAAATCTGCTAATATAGGACCAAAAACCTTTGTTTTGGTAAAACCCGCATGTAAATCGGCCCAGTAGAAGTCTCAGACGAACTGTCCAAATGTTTTTTCCTTACAGCTTTAAATATATAGATGTAACATTTATAAAGTAATTAATTATGGTATTAAACCTTAAGTGTGACGTTTTTAAAATTTTTTAAGCTATTGTATACAACTGTATTTCAATTTTAAGCTTAAGCCTTCTCATTGTGTCATTTTACTACTTCAAGTAGGGATTAATAATTTGTGCTTTGAACATTTGTGCCATGATTGCGGTCCAAATAACAGTAAGTTATATATTGTTTAATATAATATAAAATATATCATATTAAATTTCATAAATTATAAAGAGTGTTACGTTTTTTTTTCATCTATATTACAAAATGTAAGATAATGTTTCTTAAGGCTGAACTTTTAGGAAATCGCTCCTACCAACAGGTGTTTCGGACTCGTACAGTTGTTTTTATTTTAGTATCAAATTTTCGTAAACTTTTTGATTGAACTGCATAAAATATTTAATGTTAACGTTAACCAGAAATAATATATTTTTATTTATTTCAAACATACGCAAAAATACAAGTTTTTTTAACATTGAGGTCATGGAGGGTTTTTAAAACAATTCCGTTTTTCCATTTCTTATTTTAAAGTCTTTTAATTTCTGTATCATCGGGTTTTATTGAGTTTGGATTAGTTTTAGTAGTACTATATCAAAGATTACAGAAATTCCATATTACTGTATTCTGTGGTAGTATGCTCTGGTGGGAATTTATTAGAAGGTTCTGGGCAATTTTAAAGATTTTCGAAATATATCAAGTTCCCTACAGTTCTCTTGATCGTTTAACGCCAAACCCCCATTCCAATTTTTAAAGCAAAGGCTTTAGGGCCAGTTCCTTTTTGTGAAAACTGCAAATCCAGCCCCTAAGTGTGGAGTATTTTTCCGGAGTATTTTTTAGTTTTAGTTTTGAAAAAATTATCAAAATACATAGAATTTCATCTGTAGAATAATTCTTGTTTCATACAAAGCTAACATTTGGAAAACCTGTTCTTTTAGTGTACTTTCAAGTTCAAAGAGTTTACCTGGTTTTAGAAGCGCATTTATATTAAATTTGAAGTTTGTAAATTATGATGCTTGGTTTCTTAAGAGCTTTGTAACATTATATTTGTGTGTATGTTGTTTTCCAATGTATGTATGTGTATATTCATGGTGATTATTTATTGTAACAAAATGTTAGGTTATACAGGATGTTCCATAACTATCACCCCCTCTACGTTTTGTAAAATTGCAAATAGATTTTTGTAGATTTTCCTAAGTGATTGAATGTTTTTTTTAGAGTTTTTTCTAAAAACCTAAATATAGGATGTTAATCAGCACATTTTGTTTTTACGCGGCCTTATAGCTAGCTTGGTTTCCCCAAAATCGATTAAAACGTAAAATAATATAAAAGTAACTGGTCCAAAGCCACGTGGTGGACTTTAAATTGGGGGCATCTTCTCATCCGAGGCCGATGGGCGAGTTTTTACGCTGCGAGCGAAGCGAAGCTCATAACCCGTGCTACTTGTTTACATTACGGTAGCTCAATCCCTTACGCGAAGAATAAGCGTACACCTAGTTATGGAACACTCGGTATAATTATTTCGTAGTCTATGTGTACCATACTTTGCTTTGAATTATTTTATTTGTTGCTTATGTGATCGATTGTAAATAGTTTATATAAAGATTATTATTATTTATTTATTTCTGGTTTTTTTCTCCCAGTTCAAAATATTGACCATAAAACTAAATCTTTTAGAGCTTTTTCGCCAAACTGTCATAATAAGTATTGCCTGGAAAACAATACTTTTTGTAAGCTTTAAATATCCTAAAAGCAGTAATGAACAATCTAACACCTTATTTGAGAAAGGCTGAAATATATATGTCCCGGGACGTCTTGCTTATGAGCAAGTACCATAGCGGTTGAGCTATGACAGAGGACTTGTTTGGTATCAAAACAAAAACTGTTTTGCAATTTTAACTGTTTTTGTATATTTCGTTAAATATTTTACCAATTTTAAGTCCGATTTTACGAAATAAAGTGTTTATTTGTTAATTTACTGTTGCATGCATATTTTACATTTACCTTGTATGGGATATTTTTTCAACAAAACAAACTTAGAAGACTTTACAATATTTTACAGTAATTGATTATCAAATCAAATTCAGGAAAAACTCATGTTCAAATAATGTTAATAATTGGAGATTTAAGATAACTTGTATACAGTATTTGACATAACATTTTTATGTTAAGTTACAAAAAAATCATTGTAAGTTACAAAAAAATCATTTACTACTTAAAATTGTTTTTAATTCATTAAAAAAAGTATTAAATTTATGCCACATTTTATAATTTGGTTATTAAAAGCATTATCAATAATAAATCATTGTTCAACAGTACTGTATAATATAGTTGTAACGTTCGCCAAATATTGAAACATGTGCTCGCTTCCTCCACAACGTAAACTAAAACTAAATTCTTTTCGTTGGGGATGATGAAAGTAAAGGAGGTCAAAGCAGTTTGTGCAAGGCAGATATATTCGCGGTCTGGTGGTTCGGCGAAATTTAAACTCTGCCTATAATGTCAGTTTCGTCTCAAGGAGCAGCAATAGACTAGTGGCGCTCCGAATGACTTCGAAATGAACTAACAAGCAAGCGTCCGCTTATAACCCATTAGGTTTCGCTTCTTATAGTGTTGTTTCTTCAATGCCATAAGCACAGAGTAAGTAATACCCAGAGTGCTCGAAGGATAGGGAAATGTGTTTCGCCTTTACTGTAGCGCTGGTGTAGCGTCGGAACAGAGCTTAGTTACCAAGAGGCTAGCGACGTTGCCATTTTGAACAGTGTGTGAGAGAGAGAGGAGATGGACAGCTAATGCACGCACGCACATTCGACTCGACTCCTATCTCATTGCATTTTGACTACTGGTGCACTGATAATAATTTTGCAGCGGGAATTCTTGTATAATGCGTCTAAAATTTTGTAAAAATAAAGTACACTTATTCATTCAATTAATAATAAATTTTTGAAAAAAATAAACCAACTTCAAAAAAACAAAAACAACAAAATGCTGAAACTAAAAAGTAAAAAATAATTAGTATATTGAGCAAACGTAATTTATTCAAAGCCAATACAAACAAACTTTTGAAGTCGGCGCCAAATTTATTATTAATTTATTTAAATAAATCAAGTTTACAAGAAATTAAAATGATTGGAGTTGTAAACATAACCCCAAAGTATAATATATGCTGGGTTTATTTAAGTATTACCGATTATGAGTGAAATTAGCTGTTATATTATTTGTTACTCAGGTACGCATACATGCATGTACGGACGTAAACTCACTTTTATATTAGTTGATTAAATGCGTGACACAACTCTGAATTCATTTTATTCGTGTAAATGTAGGCCTAAATGAATTTACGACGTTGTGAGCATTTATGTAGTGTATACCTAGTTGACTCAAATTTCCAACATAAATATTTGCTAAATCATACAAATTTGAATAAACTGCCTTTTTAAGAAATATTTTATTATCAGCTGACCCGACAGACATCCTGTCCAAATTTAAATAAAATTGGTTATGATTGTTTTGTGAATTTGTGATAAGGGTTTGGAAAATGGTAAAAAAGAGAAAAAGACGTATTTCTGAGCGATCATTGTATATTTTAACGATTTTTATGAAATTTGAGGAGTAGTAGATTCAGAAGAACTAAAATAGTGTTAAATTCTAGGTAAATTTGGCACCGACT
This sequence comes from Philaenus spumarius, assembly GCA_018207615.1. Classification (NCBI taxonomy): domain Eukaryota; kingdom Metazoa; phylum Arthropoda; class Insecta; order Hemiptera; family Aphrophoridae; genus Philaenus; species Philaenus spumarius. Next base: position 50,452 of record JAGFPH010008932.1, read on the forward strand.
TCAAAAATTTGTTTGTATCGGCTTTGAATAAATTACGTTTGCTCAATGTACTAATTATTTTTTACTTTTTAGTTTCAGCATTTTGTTGTTTTTGTTTTTTTGAAGTTGGTTTATTTTTTCAAAAATTTATTATTTTTTGATTTTTAGAGCAATGTGCAGATTAAAGAAAACAAATTTATTTCCTAAAAGGTGTTTATGAATTTGTATTTACTGTATAATGCGATTTAAGTAGTACGTTTTTTTAAAAATATTTTTTTATTATTTTATTAAAATCGTTATAAAAAAACAGCTAAAAAGCTATAAAGACAGGTATAAAAATGGTTCACTTACTTTCCTGAACTAAGTCTTTTACGACATTTATATTTTGTTTACTGATTTACATGAAGGATGCCGGGTATGACAGAAAAACAACTTTCCCTAATTTACCTGACCGAAGACGGGTACAACAGCAATACAAAATTTGGTATGACAAAAATATAAACATCTGTTCCTTATTTACACGACCGAAGCCGAGTACGACAGCTGTAATAAGTTTTCCTTATTTACTTAAGCGAAGACGGGTACAGTAGCTATAAAAACATTTGTATGACAAATATAAATATCTGTTCCTTATTTACATGACCGAAGCCGGGTATGACAGCTATAATAAGTTTTCCTTATTTTACCTGA
>JAGFPH010008933.1:6342-25039 GCA_018207615.1 Philaenus spumarius
GAGGCCACAAATGGACATTTCAACGCATGTTGTTGCAATGGACTAATTATTATGCCACAGCCACAAATAAATGACGAACTAAAAGAATTAATGCTGCATGATTCAAATTTCATAAAAAACATAAGGCAATATAACAGTGTAATGGGTTTCGCGTCTTTTTCTGCTACACAGAAAGATATTCCAGGAAACGGACCTTATTGTTTCAAAGTTCAAGGACAAATTCATCGATATATTTCTGACTTATTACCCCTAAATGGTGATTTACCCTCATATGGTCAATTGTATTTCATTGACACGTCAGTAGCAACTGATATACGGCTGCAACGGAATGAAAATAAAAATTTAAAACAAGATACACTAACTAAGTTAACAAACATACTATCTATTAACCCTTACGCTCAAACCTACAAAAAAGCAGCTGATATAATTCAGCACCAGGAACAAAACCGCAGCCTAGAAATTCGTTTTATCGACAATATTCCAATGGATATGAGAAGATTCAATAAACCTAGCGCTGATGAAATAGCTGCAGTTTTCAGTTCCACTGAGGGAGAGCCACCACAAAACCGTCACGTCGTAGTTCACCACCGACAAGGTGGACCCACACTGTTATCGGTTATGAGCCCTCACTGCGACCCAATGGTATATCCCCTTTTATTTCCCTTTGGAGAACCTGGATGGGATCCAAAATTAATTCACAATGGCCAAAGAAGACAAAGACATCGGGAAAGGCTAACAATGTTACAGTTTGCGTGTTACAGATTAGCGATCCGTGAGAGGTTCTCACATATTCATGCCTCAAAAAAACTATTTCAACAGTTTGTTGTAGACATGTACACACGAGTCGAAGGCGAGCGATTAAACTACATAAGAAACCATCAGTCAGAACTGCGAGTCGAGCATTACAAGGGTCTCCAAGATTTTGTATTGAATAGAGCTCAACTTAATAATCTTACTGCAGGTAAAATTGTTGTGCTACCATCTTCATTTGAAGGTAGCCCACGGAACATGATTCAAAGGTATCAAGACGCCATGGCAATCGTTCAAAAGTTTGGTAAGCCAGATATTTTTTTGACAATTACCTGTAATCCTAATTGGTCAGAGATACTTTTGTCTCTTAATGCAAACGAAACCCCAACAGATCGTCCTGACATTGTTTCTAGGGTATTTAGAGGAAAACTAAATGAAATAAAAAGAGATGTATTGAAAAATAATGTTTTCGGAATGGTAAATGCATATGTTTATGTAATAGAATTCCAAAAACGTGGCCTGCCACATTGCCATATGCTATTGATTCTTGATGAAGGATCAAAGTTCCGAGAACCAGCTCAAATTGACCAATGCGTCTGTGCCGAACTACCAGATCCACAAGAATTTCCTACACTTCATAATATTGTCGTAAGGAATATGATACACGGACCATGTGGTCAACGCAATAATAAATCTCCTTGCATGAAAAACAATTGTTGCACTTAGAAATACCCAAAAGAGTTTCTAGAGGAAACTATAGAAAATAACAATGGATACCCTAACTACCGCCGAAGAAATAATGGAATAGTTGCAAGAAAAGGTATCCACCAAGTTGATAATAGAGATGTTGTCCCTTATAATAATTATATGTTACTTAACTACAATGCGCACATTAATGTAGAAATTTGTTCCACAGTTCGTTCTGTAAAGTATTTATTTAAGTATGTATATAAAGGTTATGATTCTGCATGCATAGAATTTGTAAGTAATGTTAATCGACCTAACAATGCAATAGTCTACGATGAAACTAAAAACTTTTCAAATATGCGATATGTAAGTTCTCATGAGAGCATTTGGCGCCTCCATTCTAATGAGATGCATGAACAATCTCATGTAATTATTCGATTGGCAGTTCATGAAGAGGGACATCATAACGTATATTTCAAACAAGGAAATGAACAGGCTGCACTCAATTCATCTCAAGAAAAGCAGACAACTCTCACAGCATGGTTTGATTTAAACAACCGCGAACCAACTGCCCGCCAGTATTTATACAATGAAATTCCGCAACATTATCGGTTTGCAGGTAATGCGTGGATTCCTCGACAGAGAGGGGGTGGTAAAGTTATAGGAAGGATGTATAATGTGGCACCTAATGATTCAAATAGGTTTTATTTACGCATATTATTACTTCATGTTAAGGGTGCTACATCGTTTGAGGATTTACGGCACTACAATGGTACAACATATGATACTTTTAAAGAGGCAGTTTTATCACGTGGACTCCTTCAAAACGATCAAGAATGGCACCGTTGCTTGGAGGATTTATAGAATATACAAATGCCACATCAGCTCAGACAATTATTTGCATTCATTTGCTGTTTCTGTGAACCAACGTCACCTTTAACATTATGGACTACCTTCAAAGAGAAACTAACCGAAGATATGAATGACATTGATCCTCATGAAGCAGAAATGGCATCATTAAGACAAATCCAGAATATTCTGAGAGAAAATGGATTCAACTGTGCTACTCTCGGCCTACCAGTTCCACCTGATGTCGCGATTGAAAACCCCACATACAATCTGCAGGAACAAGCTGCTTTGGGCGTAGACATGTATAATAAGCTTAATTTTGAACAAAAGATGGTCGTTGATCGAATCTTAAATGCAATATCAGGGGATACGGAAGAGAAACTATTCTTTTTAGAAGCTGCTGGGGGATGTGGAAAGACTTTCATATACTCATGTATTTTGAAAATAATCCGAGGTCGAGGTCAAATTGCCTTAGCAGGTGCTTGGACTGGGATAGCAGCATTGCTTTTAGACGGAGGCACTACACTACACCGTTTATTTGGCCTTCCTGTACCCGTACTACCCTCATCGGTCTCATCAATCAAGGCTAATTCCGATAAAGCTACTATTCTCAGAGAAGCTTCTATAATTATAATAGACGAGTCTTCGATGGTACCTGCTGCAGCTGTTGATTGTATAGACCGTCTACTAAAAGATGTAATGAAGTGTTTGGACCCAGTATATGGACAAATGCACATGGGTGGTAAAGTAGTCCTTTTTGGTGGTGATTTTAGGCAGGTTTTGCCTGTGGTACCGTTGTCTGGCAGAATACAAATAATTGAATCTTGCATTCAAAGAAGCAGAGTTTGGAAATACATTACACTCATCCATTGAAAAAAAATATGCGCGCAAATGATGGTGAAAGATTATTTTCTAATTGGCTTCTTCAAATAGGCAATGGAACATTAATAAGTGACAGAGGATCAGATTCTATTAACATTCCTGAAGATTATATAATTTCAGAGGATTTACTGATCAGGCATGTCTTTGGCGACTAAATAAATGAGGAGATTGCTAGACAATATTGCAATCATGTAATAGTCTGTCCTTTGAATGAAAACTGCGATAGAATTAACAATGATGTTTTAAATTTAATTGAAGGTGATTTCAAAGAGTGTTGCAGTGTGGATGAAGTGGTATCAGACGACCCAAGCGAGAAATTAAACATCCCAGTTGAGTATATAAATTCTATAACTCCTTCAGGAATGCCACCTCATAGACTAAAGTTAAAATGTAGTACAATTGTTATGCTAATAAGGAACATGAATATGGGTTTCGGTTTAGTAAATGGAGTACGAATGTTGGTGTTGGAAATGTATGACAAATGTCTAAAACTAGAAATAATATCAGGGTTTGGAAAAGGTACTGTAATTTTCTTACCAAGGATAAAAATCATTTCAACAGACCCAACCATGCCTTTCCATATGACAAGAATGCAATTTACAATACGGATATCATTTGCTGTAACACTTAATAAAGCTCAGGGTCAAACCTTTGACAAAATCGGCATTTACTTACTGTCACAAGTTTTCACACACGACCAGCATTATGTGGCCTTTAGCCGAGTAAAAACACCTCAAGATGTAAAAATAGTCATCAAAAAGACCAGTGAACAGGGAAAAGATAACTGTGGATATTACACAAAGAATATTGTTTTCAAAGATGTTTTGCTGTAATACTTTGTTTTAATAAATACAGTTTTCAAAATGACTACATAGTTTATTTCGCGTTATGTATCAGTAACTGAACATAAATTAGGGGCTTTAGCCCCTACAAGCCACTAGTTATAATTATATTTCTTACTTTATAAAACGATTTGAAATTCTGTTACACTTGTTTTTAAATGTATTTTAAACTAGTGCAATAACAATGCATTACTTTGGAGCATATTAAAATAATAATTGCCTATCTGATTCTTGTTTTGTTTTATATACAAGCAAGAATTTAAGTTTGGTAATATTGCCTAGTCAATGCCTTCATTCCAACACTCGTCCACCATATAACCGTCACCATCTCCTTTCAGCTCAAGAAATATATATACGTCAGCAAAGCTGTGCACAGTAAGAAATTGGATATTTTAGGTTAAGGCTCGGCTCCCTACATTCAAAACGGCGAAGTTGGGTACCAATTTCAATGTCGAATAACCAAAACATACCTTCACTATTAAGCATATTTTTGTGTTGTTTTTGTCAAAAAACGAAATCTGTATTTTTCCCTTAAAGTAAAATAGATTGTGGGTGATGATTGCTAAGGTTTCTTGTAACTGAGTAAAAAATTAATAAAGTTTTCTATTTTCTACGATTTATATCATATGTTTAAAGAAAACAATAAAACGGGGTTTGAAAATGTATTCGGCAATCAACATCCGCATATGACAGTACTTCAAAATGAAACCAAATTTTTAAATTTATTCCACGAATTAACGGGAAAAAATGACTTATTCTGTAGCATTGTTCTTATGGGAATCAGATTCAATATGGCGGACAGGGTAGCGCCCCCTTAAGCAGAATTAGGGGAAACCACGCTTACAATATTTGTCTATAGACTATTCTCTGTTTGAAGTTATTGTTAGTTAATGACGGATGTTGAATTTTATTATAATTACTTGTCATCATTTGCCATCATTTGTGTGTTAAATTATCAAACACGACGTTTCGGGAATACAAATCAATTCCCGTACTCAAGTGACTAAAACTAACGGTACATAAACCTAGGCACTAGGCCTATGTAAGAGAAACAAAGTAAAACTACAATTAATTACTACTAACCTTAAATATCTACGTGCTACATCTCAGAGCTAAGACTGAGAAGTCAAACACACCAACCACAGAAAAAACACAATTGAAACACTAAGCACACGCAATTGATGACAAGCGTCTACTTCACAAGTTGGAGAGAGACTGACAACTGGCCAGAGTGTTTAGGCGTGACAAACATGAAGGGGTAGTTCCCTATTGTTTCATATAGTTCAACTGTTTCGCACGGGAACGGGTTATAACACCAAGTGGTGATTCTACTGGTAAAAGTTCAGCATTTTTATTAGTCGTTAACATTTCTGTTTTATTATTAATATGGTTATTATAATCAAGTTTTAGATCTTTTTTTAATAATGGGAGCCATAGTGGCCTAACTTCAATGCTTGTTTGGCTGATAGGGTTGTCCGCTAGTTTTATATATGAGGCTTCAATTATTATACGTTTGTAAAGATTACTTTCTCGGTGTATGATTTTTGCCTCCTCCCAATTAAATTAGTGATTTTCGGACCATATATGTTCTGCAATTTTCGATTTATCGACTAGGCCTAACCGTACATTATTTTTGTGTTCTTTTATTCTAATGCTTAAAGGTCTTTTTGTCTCTCCAAACGTCGTGTTTGATAATTTAACACACAAATGATGGCAAATGTCCGAACAAGTCATTATAATAAAATATAGACTATTGTTACAACTCGGTCAAATAAAAGCGTTTTAATAACTTTATGCATTTATATCAAACGGGTTACTTTGACAGTGTTTCTGAACAAACTCTTACTCAAAATACATAATTAAATTAAACAGCAACAGAAGTATTATCTGGAATAAAATATTACAATTTATACAAGTATTAAATCATACTAGCTAATAATACTTTCATACATTTTTTTACAGTTTTTTAGTATTACTTTTTAAAAACTATGTGTTCAGTACGTGCATTTTTGTGTGAGAAAGTCGACCTTCCTAGAAACGAGTAAAAGCGATATGAAAACATCCTAATAGACGTTAATAAGATGTATTAATAGTCGTACTAACTAATAATAACTACATACAACTTTTGAACATTTTCATTCAAAAGCCATGTACTGTAAAAACCGATCTTTCTGGAAACTAGTAGAAAATCTATTGAAACATCTAATATACAAGTATAGAAGTATTAATAGTCGTACTAGCTAGTAATACTTACATAATTTGTTCGAGTATTTTCATTAAAAACCTTGAATTGAGCTTTTTTGAGTGAGAATAAGCTTCCAGAAATGACAATTGATTAGTACAGATGCAAATGGATCCGTATAGAATGGAAATGGTATCGACGACGCATGCGGAGTAGAACCATAGTTTTTGCGTGAATGACAGGATTTTGTATGTAAGAGAGATAGAGTAAAGAAGTATAATACTCTTTTTTACTTTATACAGTCAAAGAATCGAATTAAAAATATCCCGATTCGATAAGTCGAGCTGTTAAAAGCTATACATGAAAAACTGTTTTGGAGAGATTTAAAAATTGCTATTTTAAGACTTTACTGGTTTTAGACTTTTACTACTTTGGTAAAATTTTAAATAGATGACTCTCTTTAAAGGTTCTCTTTATTTATGAACGAGAAGTTTATGTAAATCTAACCCACAAACACCCATTGTATGTATTTATTTACATAACAATCTGATGTATTTTGTTTAAAAAAATAATTATATTAGGCCTAGTTATAACTAAAATTTAGATAGGCCTAGTTTTAATTACCCAAGTAATTAATATTTATCATTAGTTTGTAATTTTTATTACTGTTTAGTATTTAAAACATAATTTTTGTGTCCGTTGATACACTTATGTAAATAAAAGTATGTTTTTTCAAACAGAAGTACAAACTATTTATACAATGTGTAGGCAGTATATATACATTTCATTCAAAGTTAAATGTTATGTGCATTTTATTGTTTGCACATGGAAAATAAGAATCTTTAATAAATTGTTGAAATAAGAGTTTCTGAAACTTTCAGCGCTCCTAGCGGCTAAACGGTTAAGTTTATATATATATAAAAAAAACTTCAAGAATAAAAAAGTCTTAAAATTGCATGTAAAACCCAAATCCGTCATAAAAATAGGGGTTTCCATAAGAAATTCGAAAGTTGGCCGCCATATTGGAAAATGGCGGCATATTTTCGAAATTTCGAATTCATATTTTTAATGCCCATTAAAAAGTAGGTGAAGTCCCCTTTTTAAAGTTTCCTGTAAATCTTGTCGCTTCTGATATACCAATTGTGGCACACTTAAAATAGTCATTCTGTATACAGGGTGATTCATATAAGTATGCCAGCTGTTTCTCTTCAAATCTATCAGAGCTATTAAAAAAAGTTCAATAGTAACTACCCCTGGACTTTTATTTCTGTTTAATTTGGCGACTGAAATTTTTATCTTACCCGCCATTTTTCCAATATGGTGGCCAACTTTCGGATTTCTTATTGAATACCCTACATTTTATGATGATTTTGGAATTAAAAAGTTAATTTAAGACGTTTTTGTTCTTGGTATTTTTTGATACAACTAACCGTTTAAAGGTTAGAGGGGTTGCACAGTTTTAAAAACACTTTATCTGAGCGGATGATATTTTGGTATAGAAACGTTTTGAACCAATCAAAACTCTCTTAACACTAATAAAGCATTTTTTAGACAATCAAATAACTTATTAAAATCAACAAATACAGTTTTTGTAAATAGAGGAATTAAGTGGCAAAATTACAAATTTGTCACACGTGAAAGATGAAGTTGACAAAGGATGTTTCGTATCAGCTGATTCACAAACCAGAATTCAGTAAAATCAAAAATCATAATAAAACATAAAAAGTTCCTTCATAAAAAAAACCTAAATTGCCATTTTAGAATATGAAAACATTAAAAACTGTCCTTTAAAATGAGAACTTGTAGCCTAATAAACAGGGGCTTTCATTAAAAAACAATTTGAACATAGACAATCAACAGCTGTTTATGGTTTAAAAAAAATAATTAAAAGCGTATTTGTTGAATTTAAAAAGTTATTTGCTTGCCTAAAAAATTATTTATTAATGTTAAGACGGTTTTCATTGGTTCAAAACGTTTCTATACCAAAATATCATTAGCTCAAATAGGGTGTTTTTTTTTAAAACTTTTAATACCCCTCTAACTTTTAAACGGTTAGTCGTATCAAAAAAACACAAAGAACAAAAAAGTCTTAAAATAACTTGTAAAATCCAAAATTATCATAAAATGTAAGGTCCTCCTTAAAATATTCGAAAGGTACAAATTTCAGTCACCAAATTAAACAGAACTAATAAAAGTCCAGGGAAGTTACGGTTTAACTTTTTTAATAGCTCTGATAGATTTCAAGAGAAACAGCTGGCAGACTTATATCAATCACACTGTATTTAAAGAAGGTTGATACGCCTAATTGCTTGCGCGTTTTCCTCTAACATTTTTTTAATGGGTTTATTTTAGCTGTTCTCATTAAAATTTCGTTTGCCTATGTTTATAAATTAACTTCCAAATAAGTTCAAATCTGAACTGATTAATTATCAGTGGTGAAACTAAACATCAGCTTACAAAATTATTTTACACTGAACAATGTTATCTGATTGTAGAGTATCTTTACTTAACAATTAGGAAAAGAACTTTTTGCGACAACCTATTTGCCCTTTGTTATTGAGGAAGAAAGGGCTGCTATCATTATGAAGCTAGCATTGGTTCAGTAAGTTTTAATTGGTTTTTTTAAGTCTTTTCCTTCATTGTGTAAATCTTTGCACTGCTTTAATTAATTAGTGTTCGGGAATCTTTGCAAAGCTACGTTCGTCCAAGCCCGAAATAAATGAAATTTAAATTGCATGGTCAGCGTTTTTAACATTACGCAACGGTAGTCAATAATGTAACAGAGGAAAATTGTGTCTAAAAATAAATATTAGACTTGTAGGCCTAATATAAAAATACATGATTAGAAATCGTTTTAAATGATTTGATAATGTACGAATAATTTTATAATCGAAGAAACGGAACTACTTCATATACACACAAGAGGGCTCGCCAATAAGGTTTAGCCCACCAAACCCAGAGGGGAAACAAATGAAAACAGATTATTGTATTTGGACAGAGGCACTTAAATTGGGGTAGGAAGGAGGAGGTAGTGGTGATTTTGATCCTCATGCATGGGCAGTAGGGTCTGAGATTTTGCGTGAATGTCAGGAATTATTGTTTTATATAATAGAGACAGAATACAAATAATACAAAGAAGTAAGATTTGTTTTTGCTGTTGTTTGTGAAGATCCCATAAACTTCTGAACTTATTTAAAAGAATAATATTTGACTGGTAGGCAATTTATATTTTCTGAGTACAGATTCACCAGAGCTTTTGGAAATAGTATTACCGGTACTTCTGCTCGCATTATAATGCCGAAGTATTGAAATCATGCAATAATTGTTTGTGTGTCTGTTTTCCTGTAAACAGATATAAGCACTCACAGATGACGTAGAAAACTTCTGGTGGTATGTACCAAATTTTCGTAATTTTATTGCGGAGAGTTGAAAAGCTTTTAGAGCTTTCTAGCTCGAGTCGTAGCACGTCGGGGTCACGTTTATGGGTCAAAAATTTGAAAATACAGTGTGGGGTATCGTTTTATGTTTTTGGGTACGAAAAAAACGATTTTGAGAGTTAAAAAGTCGTCCGGCTCCCGAGCCCCGTGTTTGGGTCAAAATTTTGAAAATATTGGGTCAAAATTTTAAAAATGCAGCGTGGGGGTAACGTTTTATATGTTTTTGGGTACGGTAAAACTGATTTTGATAGTTAAAAAGTCGCAGCGCGTATTGATTACGTTTTTAGATCAACATTTTGAAAATTTAGTGTGGGGCGTTTTGTATGTTTTTGGGTACGGGAAAACGATTTTGACAGTTAAAAAGTCGTAGCGCGTCGGGGTCACGTTTTTTGGTCAAAATATTGAACATATTGGGTTAACGTAGACCTTCTGGGAAAAAAGCTTTGAAAGCAAATTGGAAAACAACAATTCACCCACTTATTTTTTAACTAAATGTAACAAATAACAAGTAATTTTTAACTTTCTTTCAATTCGTGTGTTCTGTCCGAACGAGTGTCGAAAAAGTGTTACGTCTTTTCACTAGTTTTAGAATTAAAACAAGTTGAAGATAACATCTTTTACGAGGAGATTATTTAGTTTCAGTTGCCAGGACAACTAATAAATACCGATATTTACACAGCTGACTTTGTATATTGGTTTTACAAAATAAAAACAAATTATATATTCTGGCGTAACTTCATGTGTTTTCCAACTGTAAATGTACGGATTTAATTTGCCCTTCTACATATAGAAACATCGTTTTAAGCAAATAAATTCAGTAACACATTTTCTCAATCAAGTTTCATGACGTGGGTTCTGGTACATATATTGCAGTTAAATAGCAGCTTTTACAGAGATAAGAGAAAATCAATTTTATCTCAATAGCTTCTATATAATTTAATATACTGTTTACATCTGGGGAAGATTTATGTTTCTAGATTACTTCATTCTTCTATATAAGCAAATCATAGTATTATATTAAACTTGTATATTTAGAAAAGGTATTCACTTTGTATATACTTATCCAATATTTTAATTAGTTTAATCGCTTCTCTTAGGACTAAGTCGTTAGCCTCGACAATTTATAATTTTGTTTCAGTTGAAAGAGTTCGTGGAACGATTATTTACCCATCCTATTACATTTTACAAACTTATTGACCTATTGTTACAAAGAAAAGTTTAGTTTCATTAAAAGTTTTCCATTTACCTTTTCTTTTAATTACTTTTCTTCTTTGCATATCTGTTCGTTTAAGAATTCAAACTCCAATTTAGCTACGTTTTCTTCTATCTCTAGGCTATGCAAAGTGATAGTTGGCAACATTTTTCGCGTAATTAATTATTCACAAAGACTTGAAAACAGAAAAATACCACTTCAAAAGTTGTGTGTTATCGCTTCTGTAAAGGACTTTACAATATCATGTTATGAAAATAGACTTGAATAATTGATAAATTATATTAAGAGTTATGATAAAAAAAAGGTGACGCTACATCTATTTGATGTCCCATTCTGTTGAGACAGGCAATGTCAAGTTTGAACTTGAACATGTTTTGACTTGTCAGTGAGGTTCCAGAGCAGCTAGAGTGAGGTCGTGTTTATCTTGTCTGTCTTGCATCATGGATATCGAACAAAGCATTAAGTTTTGTTTAAATTTGAAAAAAAACTTGTCAAAAAAACTCATGAAATGTTAAAATCATTGTATTGCGATCATGTGGCAATTCTGAAGACTTTTAACAAGTTGTATGAGCGATTTAAATGCTGGTTTAACCGTTAGATACACCTCAAAACCTTATTTGTAATTTTTATGTTCGTTCGGGAGTTATGCGTAACAAACGGGTGAAAACGGGATTTTTATTGTTTATTGGTGCATAGCTAATAATTTACGTAGGCCTAAAATGGATACGTAGATCGATTTGGTCAAAACTCACTGTGCGTTTTTAGGTTATGGAACGCGGATCTAAAATAGTGGTTTTTTATTGCGTGTAATGGTAAGGCACAATATTTAGTCGATAGTCCTTTTATTTATTTAATCACTTCTGCGAGCGAAGCGACAGGTACCAGCTAGTTTTCAATAAAACTGTACTGTACTTAACTGTGTAACTTACTGTTCAAAGTCCTTTTTCCAAACACTATCAAACCTAATTTACAATTATATCTTGCAGTTAATGCTCGTCGATTGGTGACGAAATGATACATATAGTACGCACCAAATACAATAACTAATTCACAACCATCGACCACATATATGTGGTCGATGTTCACAACACATAACAGGAACAGTACCTGGGCGACCGAGCATCGCTCAGTATTTTTTTTTGTTATTTTTTTTTTAGGAAAATGTATGTAAATTCGAATCACATAGTTTTCGATCTTACGTACATCTTAACCACTTAGCGATTTTTTGCAGATATAAAACCTAGCGCATTCGAATCCTGACGTCCGAAAACCGCTATAGGTACAAGTAAGTTATGTAACCTATCCAACGAATAGGCTATATTTGATATTGTTTATGCATTTTAGAAATAACAAATAATAATTACTAGTGGACCTGCAATGCTTCGCTACCGCTTGATTTAATTTGAAGGGTAGTTATTCCATTTCATTACATTGACTTAAGTAATCGAATTGCAATATGGTTTTTACGCCACTTAAGAATATATTACACAAATTTAGATTTATAGTTTGTAAAATATTATAGATAATACAGTAAACATTTTGTTTGATTTTACCTAATCTAAAAAACTGATAGTTGTGAAGAATTGTAAGAAACTTGATTCTAAATTGGTTGCAAATAAACGTGTTTTGGTTAATTGTAGGCCTAACCTAAAATAATGTACAGTTTTTTATCCAACACATCTGTTTTATATATATATAATGTAACAAACAATGTTTGGATTGAATTAAAATATAGTAAGCTTTTTTAGTTGATTTTTGTTTTTGTTTGCTTTAAGTTGGCCAATCTAACCTAAAAACCTGTTGGTTTTGAAGAATAACAAACTGATTATAAAATGCTGAATAAAGTAGCTATGGTAATGAATGTAAACAAACATGTGTTACTAAGCATTTTATACGAACAGCTGTTTTTGTTCGCTATGGTCTTGAGTCCATACAAAAAAGGCTGTTTAGTTTTTTCCAAATTTGAAACTTTTTCGGGAAACTTCTCAAATTTTTCTTTATATAAAAACCTAGTGCGGGCTATTACGAACATTTTAAAATAATAAATAGCCAAATTGGTCCAGCCGTTCTCAAGTGATGCGCTTACAAAGAAACAGCAATTCATTTTTATTACATAGATAATCATTAGATAATTTAAATTACCTTTATAGAAATACAAAGAATGCAGAAACTGGTGAAAAGGTTTTCAGAACGGTTAATAACAGCACAAATTAATGTTTTAGTTACGTTTGGTGTTTGAGTAAAGAAATAAGTTGAAAATTATACCACCTGATTCATTATTAATGATTTATGCTTGTTAAATAGTATAAATAGATAAATAGTATCTTGAGCTAAAATTAACAGATTAACATCTTTTGGAAACACATCTGGATTGTATCTATAATGAATCTAGTCGCATACTTATAGTGACTTCGAAGGTGGTATATAAAAGAAGTTTGAGTTTACATAGACAAAAAGAGCTACTTAGCGAATTTTCGCAGACATAAGACCTAGCGCATTCGATTCCTGACGTCAAAAAACCCAGATATGCAAATTTTCATCCAAATCGTTAGAACCGTTAGCGAGATCGCCGAAATAAATTTATGTATAAGAATTGCTCGTTTAATAAGATAAGATTTGTAGCACCGTATTTGAAAATTACGCGATCTGTTTTGTACACACGTGAGTCCACGTTCGTCTCTAGATCGATACTAATTTCATGTAGCATTTTAGTTGCATCGAACAAAAAATTTAAGCTAATTACAGTGAATACTATTTTCTAATTGAACTAAAAGACTACATTTCAATCAATATCTTGATATTATTAATCTTCTTTCAGGCATAAATAATATATTATTGTTTTTTTTTGTGGTAGCTTTTCGAGTAGTAATTATGGAGTGGTTAGAAGAAATTTTATTTAAACTTATCGATGCTTATCAAAACCACTTTGGAATCCTCTAGACACAAAGATCGTTAAAAAAAAAATATTAAAAGAAGATGCTTGGAGGGAAATAGCAGCTGAGATGGATATCTGGGCGCTAATGCAAGAAGAAAATCATAACTTTGCTGTCTTCCTACAAAGGGAGAAATATAAAATAAAAAGCAGCCAGGGTACATTTCTCCTGAGTAAAAGTAGTAAATTTTCCTCAAAAGGTAAGTTGTAATATACAGATCGTCTAGAGAATGTTGTCGAAAAATTCACCAGGCTATTCTATAGATGATAAAAAAAACAAAACAAAAACAATAGACTTATATGTGGAAATGCTTAGTTTTTGAATTAACAAGTAAAGCTCATCATTAATAATGTAAGACTTCACATCTGCAGTGAATTTGTGGATTATAGACAACTACCAAGAAATTATGGTTTTAGCCAATAATTCGGTTATCTTTAGAGCCACGGAAAAATTACAAAAAACGTTTTATATTTCATAAAATATTAACCTTTTTTACTAACATGTTTTTGTAAAGTTAGCGGTTTCAGTGATAATTGAAATTCAAATTTAAAATGTATTCACTTTAAATTTAATGAGGTAAAAGTTATGTAACAAACAATGTAATTGTGTGCTTAAGACCAAACGGGAGAAGTGAAAACCTTTTAACACAACTTACGAAATGAGGAAGCACAGTGTCCATTTTAGAGGTATTACTAATAAACTATACATTGTATTAACATTAACAGATTAAGCCTATGACGTAGGATAATCCGTTACACTTATATACACAACTAAAATATACTAAATTAGCAATGAGATCGTGGCCTAACCGGCTAAGGCGCTACGATATTATGGCGATGGACTCTGCTGGTTCGAATCTCGGCAAGACCAAAACCTTTTTCAAACAGATGGAATAGAGCGTTCACATTTAGAGCGTTGCACATTAGACCGTTTCAAGAAATAGAGCGTTTCACAAAATGCATGGTAAAACGCGTGACGATAAAATACGATTCACCCCCAGCAACAACTATATACTCTGCTATAAACACATATATACACATTTTTTTTGGACTTGGTTGCGCCTATAGAAGTTTGCACTTCAAAAATATGTACACCAAATTTTAAGTCAATATATTTTCTATTTAGAAAGTTTTTAATTTGAGTTATGGTTCGGTTATTGTAGCTCGTGCATCACTAAAGATGGCGACTTTGTCGTTGAAACGCGTTTTAGCTAATAAACGTATTAGTTGCGAGATTCTGTGTTCAAGTTGTATTCTATCGATGACGCTATGTATTATTACATGACACTTGACCAGACAGTTGGATAGACTGCAGCGATGGCTCAACAAGTGGAGAATTGCAGAAACACAGATAAAACACAAGCCTACAATTCTCTACAAAGCACACAATAAAGACGCAGATAAACAGATAAATAGTCAGACACAGATAAATAACACAGATGAAACACAAGCCTACAATTCTCTACTAAGCACACAATAAAGACGCAGATAAACAGGATAAATAGTCAGACACAGATAAATAACACAGATGAAACACAAGTCTACAATTCTCTACTAAGCACACAATAAAGACACAGATAAACAGATAAATAGTTTGACACAGATAAATAACACAGATGAAGCACGATTCTCTACACAGCGTAGACAACCCAACGATAATAGCATGGAACATCATGTCAGATAATATCTTCGAATTACGTTGACTCTAAACTAAACTGTCCCGTCAAGTCAAGAAAACACTGTCAAGGGCTGGATCTGTCCGTGGCAGACTCAATCCAGTCATTAAAACCACTTCCTGAATATCTGGATGTCAACGTAAGCATTTTAAAACAAAAGTCTAAGCTCATTCTTCAACACTCTAAACAGCCAAAGTAATCCAAATCAGTGTAAAACATTTCCACCCAAAAATTATTCCCCCTAAAATAGTTTAAATACTTATAAAGTCATATTTAGTTTCAGATTTGCGCCCATTATATTTGACAGGTGTTAATCATTAAGACTCTTCAATTTTCCAACCTTTATTGAATACAGTTCGAATGCAGCAATGCAGTTCCTGGCACATGGGCCGGGGGTGTGAGGAAAGGGCGTAGTGGAGAAAAACATTTTCCCACACCGCTTTCTAAAGCCTCGGCTACGATACGAGCGGTGAGCGGCGGGCGGTGGGCGGCGAAAGTTACTAGCAAATTTCCTGAGCGGTGGACGTGGCTACGATACAAGCGGCAACATTCCCACAGTCAACGAGATGACGTCACTCGAGAAACTAGTGCTGACGGAAATACTTAGTGAGAGACCAGTATTTATAGGAAAACCACAATATAGGACTTAAGTGATATTTCCTTTGGTCCAGAAATTCAGGTGTAACCCTGGTAGAGAGTATTTTAAAAATATATACTTCCTGTGAAAATAACAATGTTAAACAGTCCCACAACAGAAAGTTTAAATCCTTTATGAGGTTTAAAAAATAAATAACAGAATGCAAAATTCCAAAATTATAACCGCAAAATTTAGCATCTTTTTGTTTACCGTCGGATTTTCTTGAAATTTGGACTTTAACATAAATTCAGCTATAACCCGGGGAGGGAGTAATTTTAAAATATATGCTGCCTGTGAAAATAACAATGGCAAGTAGTCCCATAACAGAAAGTTTTAATCCATTGGTGTTGTTTATTCCATTATTAATGGCGTTTAAAGAATAAATAAACCCTTGAACCGAAGACAAAATTCCGAAAGTATACTCACAAAAATTAGCATCTTTTTTTTTTACCGTCGGATTTTCTTGAAATTTGGACTTTAACATAATTCAGGTATAACCCGGGGAGGGAGTAATTTTAAAATATATGCTTCCTGTGAAAATAACAATGGTAAGTAGTCCAATAACAGATAGTTTTAATCCATTGGTGTTGTTTAATCCATAATTCATGGTGTTTAAAGAATAAATAAACCCTTGAACCGAATACAAAATTCCGGAAGTATACTCACAAAAATTTGCATCTTTTTTGTTTACCGTCGGATTTTTTTGAAATTTTGTATATAAGTGGTCGTTAGTATGCCATGAACGTATACGTATCAAAAATACTTAATTTTGCCTTTTTAACCAATGTCATATGTTTGTTGAAAGTAAAGAAACCCATGAGCGTCGGGCGGCAGTCGAAAAATTATCTAACTGATTTGATCCTGAGCGGCGAGCGTTAGCCAACACACATCCGCCGCTTGTATCGTAGCCAGCCAACCGTGTTTAACAAGGAAACTCCATCAGTTAGATAATTTTCGTGCGCCGCTTGCACCTGCTACTGCCGCCTGCCACCCACCGCTCACCGCTCGTAGCCTATCGTAGCCGAGGCTTAATGCTACTCATCCTTCAAACGAACTATTGGATGTTTACCTCACCCTTAAAACTTTCACTGCTACGCAAATTTCGTATTTCCTATGCTATTAGCTGACCTTTTATTTTTTATATTTATAGCCTAAATGAGTAGAAATTACTTAATTTTTTATTTTTGAACTTTTTTAAGTAATAATCACTAATATTTTTAAGCAGACGCACATGTGCGTCAATAGCACATAGGCTTACAATTTTCGTGCGACACACACAATGCTCTGTGTATTGAAAACAATCCAAATATGCGGGTTGGCGTGTGAAGAACGCAATGCAGTGTGTATTGAAAATTGAAAATACTCCCAATACGGGGGTTGGCGTGCAATGCACTGTGCGTCGGCTGCTTGTCATAGTGTTCAGTGACAAGGTTGCATGTGCATCCTTAGCACTGAACGTATCAAACAGAGATGTACCGGGTACTGATGTTTTTGTGCAGCGCACTGCGTACTGCGGACCTCTCAGCTCATTGCACAGTGCGCTGCGAGGTAATGTTTTCCTAGCTGCGCAGTTACGCTGCGAATTTGACTTTTTATCAGTTAAAAACTATAACAACACGGCTAACTCTCCCACCCCTCCTAATATCATGACACAAGTGGTTTTGTATTTCCTTTGCGAGTGTATTTTTGTGCTATGGCGACTAACAATAAGCGGAAGCGTGTTGTGATTACTTTAGCTGATAAATTAGCTGCTATCAATGAACTTGAAAATGTAAACGGTTGCGATTAATTTAATGAGTATAGTGATGTGCTATAATCCTAAAAATGTAATTTTAACTTAAATAACTTCGCTGACGTGAGTTGAGAGAATTTCCAAAATTAAATTTAAATATCTTTTTGGGTTTCAAACAGCTATTTGGGAAATTGATCTACTCACGAAGGTGCTGCAAGCATGTACCAAATATATTGCCATCGGTTACCACGGTAAAAGCCGTGGATTTAATTCTGGTACTTTTACGGTATTTTACGTTTTGATTGTTTTTGGGGGAACCAGATGGGCTATAAGGTCGCGTAAAAAAACGAAATGTGCAGAATTATTTCGTATGTCTATTTTTTTAAAGAAAACTTCAAAAAAAAAATTAATTCTAGTACGAAAAATCTAAATTTTTTTACTTCCGGTCACAAATTTTATATACTTCCGGTCAATTTTTGGCGAAAGAACTCCTCCAAGCGTCTTAGGAAACCAACCTGTGTACCAAATTTGGACCAAATCGGACGTTAAATGCGTCCGTTAGAGTGCGCACACTTATACATAAAGTTACTTCCGGTCAAAAGTTTGGTCTAGTTCCTGTCATTTTTTTTAGCTAACGAACTCGTCTAAGAATCTTAAAAAACCAACCTGTGTACAAAATTTGGACCAAATCAAACATAAAATTCGTCCGTTAGAGTGCGCACACCTACATACATGGTACCTCCGGTCAAAAATGTGGTCTACTTCCGGTAAATTTTTTGGCTAACGAACTCGTCTAAGTGACTTAGACAACCAACGTGTGTACCAAATTTGGATCAAATCGGACGTAAAATGAGTCCGTTAGAGTGCGCACACATATA